>BRDA01010727.1:0-17500 GCA_036984385.1 Crenuchus spilurus
CCTTTATCACTCAGTATAATCCTCCTCAGAGACGTTTAACATAAATAAATTTATCTCAGATTACCTTTATCACTCAGTATAATCCTCCTCAGAGATGTTTAACATAAATACATTTATCTCAGATTACCATCATCAATCAGTATAATCCTCCTCAGAGATGTTTAACATAAATACATTTATCTCAGATTACCATCATCACTCAGTATAATCCTCCTCAGAGACGTTTAACATAAATATATTTACTTCAAACTACCATCATCACTCAATATACTGTATTCTTCCTCAGAATTTTTTTTTGGGAATAGTTAAGCCAAACAATGCAGTGCATTATGGGTACTCCCTGTCTATTTCCGAGTTCTCATTAGGCACTGGCCCGCTGATTCACTCTCATGTGTGAAGCTTCACACTTGGCGCTGGTGCAACTGGAGTGTGAGCTGAGAGTTTTGCTTATAAAGCATGTGGAGGAGTTGGAGGTATCTGGGGAAGAGAAGTAATGCCAAAACCTCATATCCATTATCTCTCTCTCTCCCTCTCTCCCTGGAGTCAGTGAACCCACATTCCCACATCCCTTCTTTTCTTCAGAGGGGGAATTGAGTTGCATGGCAGTTATACAGCTGGAAGTGCTCATGCTGCTATTTTTGGAGTATTATAGTGGTTGATTAAAAGAAATGCAGAAAACTCTCTGACTTGCAGACCTTTCTTCAGCAGTAAGAATGAGCCACGGGTAGTTTTCTATATGTGAAAGTAGCCGATGGGAGTTTTAATAAACAGCTTGATACACCATGACCTTGACTTGTCAGACTGGACAAGTCATTTTAAGACTCTCGCAATCAAGTGGTTAAGAACCAGCATTCCCTGAACCCCTGAATTGACAGTACAAGACTGAAGTGCCCTTTAGCAGGGCACCTAACTGCCTACTGCTCTTTGTGCCCACCACTCCAGGCACATGGGTCACTTTCACTTCATTGCACAAGCTTCCAGTAGATCTGAATCCTGATCATTTGCCATTTGCCATTCTCTTCAGAGTTCAACCAGTTTACACTGGGGCTGCAGTGGACCTGACGTAGCCGTTTCATGCCAAGAATTAATGTTGGTTTCCATTATCCTGACCCTCAGAAATTAAACATGACCACCAAGTGGTTTCCTGCCCAAGTGGTACCAGTCTGCCCTTCACATTCATTTGGGAATAAAAAATCCAAAAACAAAACTTTAAATTCACGACATTAGATCAGATAATTTCTCTAATCAGGCCTTTTGTTTAGGTAGTTGCCGTCATTGCTCAGTAAAATTGTCCTCAAAGAGGTTTCATTATAAGAGTCAGGGTCAGAGTACGTGAGCTCCTGACTTGTCCATGTGATCAAACTGCAGATGGGCAGCAATGTTCTTTTTGGAAAGCAGAAAAGATTTCTCCTTGTAACCCTGCCATGCACACCATTGTGTTTCAGTGTTCTCTTGAGGCCTTGACGGCCCACTGGATAGCTTGTTTCTGATTACCCTGGTGGACACTTGAAGTTACCTTGACTTCCTTTGTGACCTCGTGGTCTATTACAGGTCGTGTTCTTGGTGTGATCTTTGTTAGCTGAACACTCCTGGGAAAACGTTACCATACATTGAATCGTACCATTAACAAATTAATTCTTGGTGTAGCTGTCCAGATGGAGAAGCAAGCTTACTAACTATTAAATGATGACCATTAGACCAAGAGAAAAGCTCAGAATGACCTTTATTAATGGTGTATAAAAATGAAAACAGTTTACGCGCCTTTCATTAGATGATTCAATACTGCTGTTAATAGGCAATACTAGGTTGAAAGACAGTTATTACTAAGACTTCTTTGTATCACAAAATACAGCTGATTTGGTAAACAAATGGGTGAAAATGTGGTTCTCAGTTACCTCACAAATCCATTACGTATATTCAGTTACTCATGGTCAACGACACAATTTTGCATGTAATAACACTGTATGGGGGCCTAAGGTAAAAAGATGCGAGACAAATAAACACAGAAAGAGTTACAGAGATTTCCTTTGGATCATTACATGCACAGTGTCTTTACAGAGGACACCTTGTCGTATTCAAGTTAGCTGGGGGGGATAATAAATTAGATACTGTGAACTGCCCTGCAGTCGTGATGTGTCTGGCGATGTTACAAAAGGAAGCAAAGGATGGATATCAAAATACTGTACAGTTGTGGGACTATAGATCAAATGTGATGAGAAATATCGACTGGACTGCATACGTTCATGATCGGAAGGATAAAAGTGAATAAAGCTGTAATCGGACCGTTCACTGGCTCCATTTCCAAACCTACGTTCCCTCAACGGCAGGCGACAAACCTGCTTGAACTTTACGTAGAAAACGTCATCTGATATCAAAGCTTTTCAAACACGTTACCTCTGGACACTTTCGACTTGCTTTACACTTTATGTCAAATGTTTGGTGACGAGAAGCTAAATACTGTAACTGGGGACAAACATTGGATCAGCCGAACTAAACCCACCTTTAGACATCATATAATAATTTACCATTTTAAATCGATCAGAAACAGGAGATCTTACTCCAGAAGGTCAAGAAAGGTTCTCCTAATTGGCTGCTCAGTAGTTGATTAGCATCTTTCCTTTACTGCAGTTTTCTTTTGATATTGTTACAATAATTTTCCATTTTTTGCTGTCCAGCAACAAACCACAAACCACCGAACCCCGACGCTGATAAATATCATCATCCGTTGAGTTATTATTATTGATTCTTTGGTGAGACGAGCATATTTTGGCTGGATAAATGAACTGCATTGAACTGTGCTGCTACTCTCTAGGTCAGCGCTCAGGGTTTGGGAGGCGGCCGGGCGGGAGGAGGGCAGGGGGGTCCGGGCGGCACTCGGGCCGGAGGGGGTCCTGGGACCGGATGAGCCTGCGCTGGTGCTCGGGTGACTGGGGAGTGTGGAGGTGGGCTCACAGGGTTGGGGACTGGGCGATAGTCTGGAGGAGGTGGAGGTGGTGGTTGGGACTGGGTACGAGGCGGGGCCTTGGCTGCCTCTTCTTTGACTCGGGTGAAGTTGATGCAGCGGCCCTGAAAGAGAGGAGAACAAACATTTAGTGTAAAATCTCTGATTATAAATGCATAATGAAACCTCAGACTACCAGTTTGCTTATTATGGTCCAAATCAGAATATTTTTAAAAACACACGGACATACTTGACTCTGGAACAGATATTAGAGAGTCACCACAACCACCACCAATAGTCAGCATCCACCTAGATGAATTTGGGCTCTGCCAGTTAGCCTCATTCTCCACACAATTTGGATGAGTTTAGCTTGCCCATTGTAGCGCTTACTCTACTTTCCACTGGAGTGGCAGAGTCTAATGGCTGAAAATAGATTGCAACACTGCCATCTAGTGGTTGATGGTTTAAACACAATACAAAATGAACCACCAATCTTTAAGTTTTTCTATGTATCTTGTTTCTGATTAGCCTGTTAGTTGGAGGCCTTGTCGGCCCTCTGTGCGCCATGTTTCTGATTAGCCTGTTAGCTTGAGGCCTTGTCAGCCTGCTGTGTACCTTATTTCTGATTAGCCTGTTAGCTGGAGGCCTTGCCGGCCCTCTGTGTACCTTGTTTCTGAATAGCCTGTTAGCATGAGGCCTTGTCAGCACTCTGTGTACCTTGTTTCTGATTAGCCTGTTAGCTGGAGGCCTTGCCGGCCCTCTGTGTACCTTGTTTCTGAATAGCCTGTTAGCTTGATGCCTTGTCGGCACTCTGTGTAGCTTGTTTCTGATTAGCCTGTTAGCTTGAGGCCTTCTTGACCCTCTGTGTACCTTGTTTCTGAATAGCCTGTTAGCTTGAGGCCTTGTCAGCACTCTGTGTACCTTGTTTCTGATTAGCCTGTTAGCTTGTCAGCCCTCTGTATATCTTGTTTATGATTATCCTGTTAACTTGAGGCCTAGTCGTCCCTTTGGTTTATCTTCGATTGCCTTTTATTTGCTTTTCTGTTTACCTTTTGCTTTCCTCAATTTATGTATATTCAGATGATCCTGTTTATATTGTTTATTTTCTGTTTTGCTTGTTTGTTTCTTCTTTGCTTAGCCTCTAGGCTTTTCTATTATTTATTACATTTGACCTGTTTCATCTTGATGAATAATTAACACTTATTCAATCTTTGTCTTTTAGCTGTTCTTCTTCCTGGCTTCCTGGTGCCTCATTACACATACTGTGTTTTTGAGTATCAATATCACAACATATTATATTGCGATACTCATGTGGATCGATGTATTCTTACAGCCACATGTCTAGATATACATTCAATGTGAAAATATGTTTTAAATATGACTTTAGAGATATTTAGAATAGATTTAAGATGATCTCACTTGCTAAGTTGCTGTTTCCCTGCAGTACCAGAATGCTAAACTCACTAATTAGCCTTGTCTTATTTTTCCAGCACCTCGCTGTGGCCGAGACACATGACTCTTATACTCTTTCTCTTTTTCTCTCTGTCTGGTGCCTGCTGGCCGGGTCCCTGTGAAAACCACTGAGGAATTCACTCAAACTTGTAAATTATGGGTGAAGAGAGACTCAAAACCGCCATATTAGCAAATGCTTTGCACCGGCTCCTGATATCTATTACCGGGGGCACTGTTTCCCAAGCACCAGGGAAGTGCCAACATGGTAGAAACAAGTTTTTTTGGACAATAAAATCATGCTAATACCACAGCGAAGCATGCATCTCAGAAAATGCTAACGTTGTATTGAAGGTACTGAGCATGTGTCACCCAATGTCGTGGTGCTCCACGGGCCACTGGTGCCAGAGGGGAATGACAGTTCAGTAATATCGACCACTACAGCGGACCAGCTAACTTCTACATGAAAGTGTCAGGGATCTGTGACGTCCCGGGATGATTTTGTTCCAAAGGAAGGGTGGTCATAATATTCTGGTATGACTGTGTATGTGTACCTTTTTGAATTACATTAAGAGCAAAAATTAACTTTTTCACCATATTCAAATTTTTGGATATGCACAGGTAGTGAAAGAATGTGAATATAGTTGGGAATTGTAATGGTAATAAGCCTTCGATCAGCTCAGCTAGCTGACAACGTTATATATCGAATGTCGGCTTGCCCTGCTCTGAAAGTATCAATGTTGGCCATTAAAAAGCCACATCGGTCCATCCTTGTTCAGCATCACACTGTCTGTATGTTGTACTTATGCATTACACACTGAAGAAAAGGCAAACAGCTGCATTTGCAGAGCTGGGTGTTTTTTTTCCTTCATGGCAATGAGACAAATATGTCTGCACAGCATGACCTCCTGACATGCCAGCAATTATACACAAGTCCATAACGAAGCCTGTTCTTAGCCCCGTGATGACGTGCTGGATGTCTGATGTGGCCGTCTCTGAGTATGACTTCATCTCTTCACCCTCCGCCAGTCTGCCGGGCTGTGTGTGTGTAACCCGAAGCCTGTAATTAAGGCTCTGAAGTCCAGCCCACTGGGCTTCACATCAGGACTGCTGAAGGCTCTGCATAACTGAGATCCTGTGTTGCTCCACAGATGAGAAAAACAGACCGAGCAGAGATAATGACCCACTATTCCGCTCACATGCTGCTGCTGAGCATTCCTCTTTTCTGCAGAACAGCAGTTACTTTCCATCAACAAGCTACACACAGGAAAGAAGGTAAAAGTGAAACAATGACCAATGTGCTTACATGTAAAGGGCATATATACTAGTGAACAGTGTACACACTTGTCAGGAGCGATGGCGCAGCCCAATCTACATCGCCTGGGGAGCAGTTGGGGGTTAGGTGCCTTGCTCAAGGACACTTCAGTCAAAACAATTGACCTTTACTCTGTCGTCATCTGTTTCTCCTCTTAGTGCTACATCAACTCTCAGTAACTCGACTTCCCACCACAAATAAGAGCTAAATAGCACCGTAAATCCACAATCATCCGCTCTCAACCAGATTATAACCACATCACTGTTATAACCACCTAACACAACACTAACCAACACTAATCAGCACTAGTCAAACAGTGATCAGTACACTCGAAGATGCTTTAAGTCCAAAATGACTTTGAACTTCTATTGAATCTCTTTAACATCAGCACTAATCACCAAAATGAAGTTCACCTCCTATTTACATTTACTACCAGCCAGAGGAGCCGACAAAACATTTAAGGTGGAATGGAACATTTCTTAAGGTTGATGAATTTAACGGCTGCACCATTTAAGGTGGAACAGGCAATTTCGTCCTAGATTGAATGTAACTGCGGCATCATTTAAGGTGGAATAGGAAATTTCTTAATACACAATAAATCTGCCAATGTTAAATCAACACTATTAGAGTTAAACTAACACTGAGAGTGTTACATTTTGACACCCTCAGTGTTAATTTAACTTTTAATAGTGTTGATTTAACACTGGCATACTTACTGTGTACTAATGAATGCAACTGTAGATACCATTTAGAGTGGAGTGGTAAACGTCTTAGATGAATAAATGTAACCGCTGTACTGTTTAAGGTGGAATGGCTAATTTCTTAAGAGTAATTCCTGCTGCACCATTTAAGGTGGAATGGAAAATTCTAACTTCACTTTGGTGCAGAAACAACAAAAATGCTTATATTTCCCTTATCTGTTTTACCACTCACAATAAGTATTAATCCCTTTTTTAGGAAAATTTTAGTTTTTACCGTCCTGAATTGAACTGACCCAGTTTGACTTAAACACAACATTAACAATGTAATCATTTTGGTTTCCCTGCAGTAATACCCACTAATGTGGGATTTTGTAATTTATGTGAAAGGCAAATGATCCTGTGGGAGGTCACTTGGGGGACTTTTTTGAGATGCTCACTTCTTTAAAGCATATCAGACTACTTTGAATGCATATATATATATATATATATATATATATATATATATAAGGCATATATATAAGAGCAAACTGACTCTCCATAAGTGACAAAGTGACCTCCCAGACCAACCCAAGACGCAATTTCACACCAATCCGATGTACATTCACTGGGACTCCTATTAAAAACACTTTTTACTTTAAAAATCATTAAATAATAGTTTAATAATAGTTTAATAACATTAACAATAATAATATAATAACATTAGAAAAGGGAAAAGTGGACACATAAATTGAGAATGTCAGCTTGAATGGTCACAGCAGATATAAAAATGAGTATTAATGTATCTGTGGATGGCATCGTTTTTAGGATATGGAAATGAAGACCACTCAAAGCTCACTGTCCAGGACTCTATGAATGGTACCATTGAAGGATGCTGCTATGGTCACTCAGTTTATGACAAAATACACTGTTAAATCTGTCCGTAAAACACAGAGGGGGTACTTTCATTGGTATGGCTATAGAAATCTCACAATGTTGATGGTTTGGCCCTTACAGGCGATAAGGCAGCTTTTCGTTTGGGGTTCATAAGCCCAGTTTGAGAACTTGTGCACTCTAAGCTGGTAACTCGAGACAGGAACCAGTGTTTTCCATCCTCGGAGAGCAAGAAAAGTAGATCTGGGCATTCTTCTGCCATCTCGTCACTGACCGCAGAGCAGTGGCGCGAGCCATGCCATTACACGACAGGACGGAAATGATTCTTTGGGAATAAATCCTGCGTAACCTTTCACATGTGTGGACCATACGCAGTCTGATTTAAAAATTGGTAAGACTTTGACAAAATCCACAACAAAACAAATATACGAACTGACTCTGGGCCCTTGTTGCCAATTCTGCTTGCAAAACAACAAGATGGAGGCTATCTAGAACCTGAAGAACTCACTGGTGACTTAGCTTTCATAAATAGCTGGTAGAGGATACGCATCCCCGGCAGGGTCTAATATGCACCTCAGCGGTCCAAAGTCAAACCATGTGAAAGCGTTAGAACAGGGCCTTTTAAAAATGCAGACTGCATGTCTGGAACGGCTCCACATCCCTGTTTTATTTCACTTTTATGGCGACTGATTTGAAGCAGGTGCTAGAAGGTCTTGGCACGAGATGATCAGTGGGGGGGTGTTGTTGGTTAGAGGTGGTGCTGCCTGGTCTATTGTCTGCTATGAGATTTGAGCCCCATCACTATATTCTTGAAGATGAGGACCAGGTATGATATATCAGAATATTATGACCACCTACCTAACAGAACAACCTTTGGAGTGAGTGTTCACTCAGTGGTGTTTATTATAGAGGTTAACTGGTCCACTGTCTTGTGCTGATTGCTCTGTACCACTCATCAGAGTCATTGGTCTGGGCTCGTTTTAGGGGAGGTGCTCATTGATAGTGAACCATGGATCATCTGTATAGTGCTTTTTATCATTTATTTTTCTTCACAAAAGGTCTAGATTTTGCAGTATAAGTTTATATATGAGTCATATTTATATATGACTAGGCTTATATATGACCACTGTGTGTGTGTGTGTGTGTGTGTGTGTGTGTGTGTGTGTGTTTGTGTGTGTGTGTGTCATAGTTTTTTCCTTCTTCTTCTTGTTAACCTCTGTGCACTACGAGCCTGTAACCAAAAGCATATTGTATGTGTGAGCATACATAGCCAATAAAGCCTCATTCTGATTCTGATTCTGAATCAGATTTTGCTCTATAGGCCTATATTTTGCTGTATAGGCTTAGATTTTGTTGGATAGGCCTAGATTTTGCTCTATAGGCCTAGATTTTGCTGTACAGGACTAGATTTTGCTGCATAGGCCTAGATTTTGCTCTATAGGCCTAGATTTTGCTGTACAGGACTAGATTTTGCTGCATAGGCCTAGATTTTGCTATATAGGCCTAGATTTTGCTATATAGGCCTAGATTTGGCTGCACAGGACTAGATTTTGCTATATAGGCCTAGATTTTGTTGGATAGGCCTACATTTTGCTGTATAGGCCTAGAATTTGTTGGATAGGCCTAGATTTTGCTATGTATGCCTAGATTTTGCTGGATTGCCTAGATTTTGTTGTATAGGCCTAGATTTTGCTGTATAGGCCTAGATTTTGTTGTATAGACCTAGATTTTGCTGTATAGGTCTAGGTTTTGCTATATAGGCCTAGACTTTACTGTATGATCCTAGATTTTGCTATATAGGCCTAGATTGTGCTCTGTAGGCCTAGATTTTGCTGTACAGGACTAGATTTTGCTGTATAGGCCTAGATTTTGTTGGATAGGCCTAGATTTTGCTATGTATGCCTAGATTTTGCTGCATTGGCCTAGATTTTATTTTAGGCCTAGATTTTGGACCAGGAAGAAGTATGTAGATAAATGGTGTACAGGCCTGGTTACTCACATGATCTCCTGGTTGTGGTCTCATAAGTGAAACTTGGTCATAGCCACGACGAAACAGAGCCCAGATGGCATCCAGTTTGCCCTAGTGAAGAAGGACAGAAGCAGAAGATGCTCAATACTGTATAAAGTGAGATACTTCAGTAATATCAAAATCACATGTAGAGTAATTGAAGAGTTCATTTACAAAAACAATCTCAGTTTTTGACCTAATCTGAGAATGTCTAGTACTCTTTGCTTTGTGGGTAAATTTCATGATGATGGGACCAAAAGAAACAGTCCAAAATGACTTAGAAATATGTCTGGTTCCATTGACGTCTATTACAAGCAAAGTCAATTTTTTTCTTTCTCCTGTAAAGTTACTATTTTGAAGGAGATTTTGATTTTGCAGATTCTTCTGAAGCTATATGAGAAGCCTGGAAAGACTAAATAAAGAATCAGTCAAAACTTTAAGAACTTTAGATATCCTTACTCTAATTGGAGAATACCACTTCCTGTCTTGGGCAGTCTTCTTGTTTCCGTGTTTTTTGGGCTTGGGCTCAAAGGGTTCAAACTCCTGCTCAGGCATTTTCACCACTGCATTTTTGGGTTTCTCCAGCTTGGCACCTTCTTCAGTAGAACCCTTCCCACCCCAGCGGACCTGATACACAGAGGTCACAAACAAAGTTATTTAAACTGTATTTACAGGAAGCTATATGATCAGGAACTATATGGCAATGAATATTTGGCCCAAATGTGGTCTGCATCTGCAGTTCTTTTATGGCCCACATTTGGCCTTGATAATGACATTGATTTAGGGTGAATCTGGCTGTCTTACCTCAGCTACAGGTCCTCCTTATATTTAACATTTGGCCCATATCTGGCCCAAACAACACATGCCTTAAACACAGTCAAGCCCGGCTCATGACATTGGGCCAACATTATGGCCTATGTTTGGCCTTGAATGACAGCGATGACTAAAGATGAGTCTGGCTGCCTCAACTCAGTCACAGGTCCACCTTATATATGCCAGATATCAAGTGTGTTGTGAGCCAGGTCCGGGCCAAATCAGGGTGGAATTAACATTTGGCCCAAACAACACATGCCTTAATGTCTAGCCTGTGAAGCATGGTGGAGGCAGCATCTCACAAACCACGCTGTGAGATGTTCTAGAGCCGCCGTAATGAAGGTGTACTGAGAATGAACTTCTGGTACATTGAGTAACAGTGCTGCCTTACAGGCCTTTGATGCCAGAGGGATTATGATGACTGGTACAGAGCAATCAACGCACCACAGTGGACCAGTTAACCTCTATAATGGACATTCTCACAGTTAAGTGGTCATAATATTCTCATATGACTGTGTACTGTCTTCATTTACCTCCATTCGTTTTATCCCTCCAACTCCTCGTCCTCCGTAGTACGACGCGTCCACAGTTGGCCACTTTTTCTTCGGCATACCGTCCTCATCATCTGACTCCTGAAGAAAACACAAAGTGGAGGGTGAACGATGCAGAACACCTGTTCTAGACTCTGGGAAAGCTCAAGGGTGACGTTCATCCTTCTTGCAGGACAAGAGCCCGAGTGTACTGTATCAGTACACCACATTACAGAGCGCCTGAGATCTTCAAATGACACTTTCTACACTCTAAGGTGTCCACAGCCAAGGGAACTGGAGGTAGATCCATCCATCCACTGTGGATGAATGTACTCAGTGTTCCAGCATCAGCATCTTCACTCGAGAACTGATGTTTGAGTCCCAAACAAACAGAACTGAGCACAGCTGAAGGCGCCTTCTGGCACAAATCTGAGCTGCATCAAGTCCCTTTAGTGTTGCGCAGCCTTAATAAATGATTTCTGGGACTAAACATCTAAAAGCTAACTTTTTAGTGTTCAGTAGCACATTCTAAGTATATTACAAACATCGTTTATGATCTTTTGAAATGTTATTTTACTAAAAACATCAATATTTTGTGTTTATTTCGTGCCGTTTGGGCTCAGATTTGGAGAATCCTAAAAATCATGTCTGCTGGAAATGAGTGAAAGAGTTAAAAATACTCACTGGCTGTGGTGGTGGAGGAGGTGGAGGCTCTTTGATTACCTACAGAGAGAAAGCACATATACAGATGTAGGAAAATATCCCATATCCCATAATAATCTGCCATCTAACCCATTTAATAATATAGATATTAATAT
This sequence comes from Crenuchus spilurus, assembly GCA_036984385.1. NCBI lineage: Eukaryota > Metazoa > Chordata > Actinopteri > Characiformes > Crenuchidae > Crenuchus > Crenuchus spilurus. The sequence continues at coordinate 11,446 of BRDA01010727.1, forward strand.
AAACATCATAATGTATAGCATACAGTTAGTAGATTATTAGCAGAATATCAATCAGGAAGTATAGATACAGTACCAGTCAAAAGTTTGGACACATTCAGTGTTTTTTCAAGAACCCAGTCAGTCTTGAAAAGGTTCTTAAAACACAAATGTTTCCTATAATTTCTTAGTCCTGCAGTGTAAAAATGGAAACTTTGAAGATTGAAATCATGGTTCTCTTAAGGTTCTCATTTGTGTTGTAAAAATCCTGTGAAAGGCAGACTGGGTTCCATCACGAAAGTACTTTATAAAGGTTCCTGCATGTACTTTTCTGAGGAACCCCTAAAAGATCTAGAGTGTAGTGGTGGGCATCTTTTGGTCAGGATGTCATATATCAGAGCAACTGACAGAATAATGATGGGAATGTATCAAGTTTAGGAGAGTTAATGAGGCTTAGACTTACTACTGTGCAGCACAGCGGCCAGAACCACCACAAGAACAACAGCGCCAACAACAAGAAGAGGACCAGCAGGGTGATCAGGAGAATAGTGCCATCAAACTGCCGGAGAGGAAAACAAAGAGCTTTATTATCAGACCGTCTACCTGTCTGACAGGTAAGAGGAAGGACTCCATGGTTCTTCTCTGTGGTTCTATATGGATGTGAAAGCTGGACAGGAAGAATATTGATGCCTTTGAACTTCTGGACCAACAAATGGATCCTAGACCAAATAAAAGCCTTTCAGTAGGTGTGGGTACCCTACAAGTATAAGCCAAAATAACAGCATCTTTTTAAAAAACCTTCTGAAAATACACATTAAAAATGGTAATAAACCCCTTTTATATTTTTAATAAATAAAACCAGAAGTGCAGACTCACAACAGCCCCATTCAGAATGGTTTACAGTTACAAAGGGTCCTGTGGTAATTTCATCTTTTACAGGAGCTCCTCTGTGATTTTATTCCCGTCCGGATCCACTGCTGTGTGTGTTATTCCCCTCGTCCTGAGATAATTACAGACTGAATTATCTGGGTTTTTTCAGGGCAAAATATTGTGATATTTTATCTATTTTTTGGACAATTCAGCAGTCCATCCATTGTTTCTTTATAATGGAAGAGTCTAATGGCTGAAGGCAGATTGCAACACTGCCATCTAGTGGTTGGGAGTTTAAATGCAACAGTTCTTAAGAATCAATATCATAAAAATGTAACTGGACTATACAGATAGTGTTGTTCACCTACAGTGGACAGTCTGAAAACTGTCATATAAACTCTACAATTGTCATTTTTAATGAAAACTGTGCCCTGATAAAAGTGTTAAACGAGAACAACATGCTTCTTCTCAGCCGTTTTTGTGGGTTAGAGGCCTGATCAGAATCAGAGCCAGGATCTCTAGAGGCTTTGGGATGGATAAGCTGGAAAAGCCCCTGTGGTTTGGCTGCAGATGGAGAAAAGAGGGAAAGTAAAGAACTCACTTTGAGGGAAAGAGACCCCTCGAGTTAAACCCAGAAAGTAGAGGAGGGTCTGAAAGCAAGAAGAGCAAAGAGCAAAAAGAAAAGTGGGAGTTAACGAGTAAAAAGGAGAATACAGTCATATATTAAAGGTAGAATTTGGTGAAAAAGTTGCTCAGAATTTAATTTTATACTCATTGCACATAAAGTGACAGTCTGGCTGCACAGTCATGTGATGGTCAGTAGTAGTGTTGGCACTGTGGGCAGCTGCTGGGCATCTCCATTAAGCTTGTGAGCAGATGGAAGCATGAAGTGCTGTAAAATCTGCTGGTAGGTGTTGACTTTGGACCAACAGCAGCAGCTCAAACCATCACAGACTGCAGAACCTGCACACTGGACTTCAGACAGCTTGGACTGTGTGTCTCTCAGACTCTAGGAGCTGATTTACTAATAAAATGTAAACAGATGACTTTGGAGCACTGAGTAGCTCGCCTTCACAGTAAATCTGCCAGTGTTAAATCAACACTATTAGAGTTAAATTAACACTGAGAGTGTTACATTTGGACACCCTCAGTGTTAATTTAACTCTAATAGTGTTGATTTAACACTGGCAGATTTACTGTGTTCTAGTGGTCCAAGTTTGTACTAAAATATATACATACAGATATTATATTACATGCAAACCTGACGCTCCCACACTATATTTAGCCCAAACATAAATTCCAAATTTAAAAACCAAATACATATTGAGGACTTTGGAGCACTGAGTAACAGTTCAGTTCTGGTTCTGCTTAGTCCAGGTAAGACACATGTGATGTTGTCTCTGGTTCAGAAGTGTTAATATTAAGAATGTGAGAGACACACAGACTCACAATGCCACACTGATCAACATTAAAACATGAAACGTCATATTTTGATATAAATTTGTGACACGTTTGCTTTTTGAATGAACTTTTTCAGTAAATTCTAGCTTGCTGATGTATGACTGTAAACTGATATCAGCACTACAGCTTATGGTGATTATGGCGACTGTGTATACTTACACACTCAGTCGTGGTGATGTGCACCGAGCTGGTGATGAATGATAGACCTTCATTCATGCTGACTTGCAGGTATACGACTCTGAAACAAACAGAACATTTTGTTTTCTTCACGTTTGCAACTTTCCTCACCACAGACTACAATTTAAGTAATTCACTTAAATATCATCTTTAACACAAAATAAACTCATTATCTCACATTTAGTCAACGAGCCAAGACGTGTTTGACACAATTACTGTAGCTGACACCAATAAACATTGTGTATCCTACTGGGGTTGCACTGATGTTGATACTGTACTGATATTGGGACCAATACTGGTACTTAAACGCAAATTCTATATCAGACGGTACTGAGTTACTGTGATACTGTGTAAGCCCCTTTACCCTAAAATTATACTGTCATACCAAAACATTATGACCACCCTGGATTGGCCCGGGATGTCTTGTGACAGGACTGCATGTATAAGCAGAGTGTAAAACCATCATCATGGGCAGAAGACGTGATGTGACTGATGTCCATGATAACAGGTTACTTGTGAAGCATGGTGGAGATGGTATCTCAGAAGCCACTACCTTTGTGGGTGTTCTAGAGTCCCTGGAATGAAGGTATGGAGAACCACAGTGACCAGTTCTATAATGAGCAGTGTCAGTGATCACCACTGAGCGAACACTCCAAGCCAAAGGTGGTTATACTGCTATTAGGTAGGTGGTAATAATGTTGTGATATGACTGAAATATTGCAATAATTTGAGATATTTCTGATTTTCATGAGCTATAAGTCAGGCTGATCAACAGTAAAACATAAAACATGTCACTTTCAGTGTGATGAATATAAAATATGGGTGGTGACTTTTTCACCAGATTCTAATATTCTGACAAATGCACATCCACAACCACATACCAGCTCGAGTGTCTGATCTGTGCTGTTAACTGTGGTATGTTTTCAGAGCTCGAGTGCCAAAAGCTGTTTGATAGATGTTACAGAAGAGTAATGTCTGAGAGGACGTGTTGGTGATTTGACATCTGTGAAGTCAGGAAGATCAAAGGATGGAGCCGGACGAGAGTAAGCTTTGATCAGAGAGAGAGAGAGAGAGAGAGAGAGAGAAAGAGAGAGTGAAAGAGAAAGAGAGGGGGAGAGAAAAAGAGCGAGAGAGAGAGAGAGAGAGAGAGCGAGAGAAAGGTATGAGATGATGAAATAGAAGGCAAGAGTGTTGTGCAGACACAGAAATTGAGGTAAAAGGTGATCAGAGCACCACTAAACATCAATGAGGTGTTGAGTTAACAGCATCTTTGCTCAGGTTCACATTACCAGTGACTCAGATCTGATTGTTTGCCTTAAAGTGACTACGATATGATCTGAATGTGTGAAATCTTGACATTGGGGGGAGTTGGGGTGTTGGTGGGTTGAGGGGGTTGGTAGTGAGTTGGGGAGAGGTTGGTCGAGGGATGAAAAAGAGGTTCAGGGGGTTGGTGGAAAGATGAAGGAGAGGTTGAGGGAGTTGGTGGGGGCTTGGGGAGAAGCAGGGGTGTTGGAGAAGAGGTTGGGGGGTTGAAAGTTAGTGGAATGTGAACCATGAAAAAAAGTGTGGACTGAAGTGAGAAAGCCATTTTACTCTTACTAGAACAAAGCGACTTACTTTCCAACTTCATCTATTACTGGTGCTGGACACAGCAGGTATGTATCTTCTATATCTGCTGGCTTCTCATCTGGTGAAGTAAAGCAAAAACCATTACTGACACATTCAATAACGTACAGTATTAAAGTAAAGTGTGAATCATCACTGACAATGTCATTAATGTACAGTATTAAAGTATAGCAGGAATCATCACTGACACTGTCAATAACACAATATTAAAGTTAAAGGAAAGCAGGAATCATCACTGACACTGTCAATAACATACAGTATTAAAGTATAGCAGGAATCATCACTGACACAGTCAATAACGTACAGTATTAAAGTATAGTGGGAATCATCACTGACACTGTCAATAACATACAGTATTAAAGTAAAGCGGAAATCATCACTGACACTGTCAATACCGTACAGTATTAAAGTATAGTGGGCATCACCACTGACAATGTCAATACCGTACAGTATTAAAGTATAGCAGGAATCCACTTACACTGTCAATACCGTACAGTATTAAAGTATAGCAGGAATCCACTTACACTGTCAATACCGTACAGTATTAAAGTATAGCGGGAATCACCACTGACACTGTCAATAACATACAGTATTAAAGTATAGTGGGAATCATCACTGACACTGTCAATAACGTACAGTATTAAAGTAAAGCGGAAATCATCACTGACACTGTCAATACCGTACAGTATTAAAGTATAGTGGGCATCACCACTGACAATGTCAATAATGTACAGTATTAAAGTATAGCAGGAATAATCACTGACTCAGTCAATAACACAATACTAAAGTTAAAGGAAAGCAGGAATCATCACTGACACTGTCAATAACATACAGTATTAAAGTATAGCAGGAATCATCACTGACACAGTCAATAACGTACAGTATTAAAGTATAGTGGGAATCATCACTGACACTGTCAATAACGTACAGTATTAAAGTAAAGCGGAAATCATCACTGACACTATCAATACCGTACAGTATTAAAGTATAGTGGGCATCACCACTGACAATGTCAATAATGTACAGTATTAAAGTATAGCAGGAATAATCACTGACTCAGTCAATAACACAATATTAAAGTTAAAGGAAAGCAGGAATCATCACTGACACTGTCAATAACATACAGTATTAAAGTATAGCAGGAATCATCACTGACACTGTCAATAACATACAGTATTAAAGTATAGTGGGAATCATCACTGACACTGTCAATACCGTACAGTATTAAAGTATAGCAGGAATCATCACTTACACTGTCAATAACATACAGTATTAAAGTATAGCAGGAATCATCACTGACACTGTCAATAACATACAGTATTAAAGTATAGTGGGAATCATCACTGACACTGTCAATACCGTACAGTATTAAAGTATAGCAGGAATCATCACTGACACAGTCAATAACGTACAGTATTATAGTGGGAATCATCACTGACACTGTCAATAACGTACAGTATTAAAGTAAAGCGGAAATCATTACTGACACTGTCAGAAACGTACAGTATTAAAGTATAGTGGGAATCACCACTGACAATGTCAATACCGTACAGTATTAAAGTATAGCAGGAATCATCACTTACACTGTCAATAACACAGTATTAATTTATAGCAGGAATAATCACTGACACTGTCAATAACACAGTATTAAAGTCAAAAAAGCTTGCTACTATAACAATTTTCTGATTTGTCCAATATCTACATTACTACTACTACTACTACTACTACTACTACTACTACTACTACTACTACTAATAATAATAATAATAATAATAATAATAATAATAACCAGCCTAATCTCTATCTATCCATCCATCCATCCATCCATCCATGTATGTATCTGTCTCTCTCTTTATCTATTTATCCATCCACTTATCTATCTGTCTGTCTATACTTACTTGTACTATATGCATTGTTTATATATATATATATATATATAATATGT
>BRDA01010727.1:22500-32762 GCA_036984385.1 Crenuchus spilurus
GTGTTGCCCCTCGACGAAAACACGATGAAGGACATTCGCAACAGGGGGCTGTGAGAGGCAACAAAGACAGAAAAGTGAGATTCAGACAAAACGATGAGTTGATATGAAAGATTTAGTCCTGCTCACTCCTGACCAAACCTTAATCCAGCACACCTTCAGCTCCTTCACTCAAGTCCATGTGTCAGTCCACAGCTACTCACGCCACAGGTCACTGTTCTGTTACCAGGATACAATGTTCCCAGGGTTCTAATTCCTAGTGTTCTATGTCCCCAGGCTTTTATTTAAGTAGTGTCCTATGTTCACAGGGTTCTGTTTCCTGGTGTGCTATGTTGAAGGGGATCTATGTTCCTAGTGTCCTTTGTTCACAAAGTTCTATGTTCTTAGTATCCCATGCTGCAAGGGTTCTATGGTTCTATTTTCCTGGTGTCCTGTATTTTCAGGGTTTTATGTTCTTAGTGACTTATGTTCCCAGAGTTCTATGTTCCTAGTGTCCTTTGTTCAGAAGGTTCTATGTTCTTAGTATCCCATGCTGCCAGGGTTCTATTTTTTTAGTGTCCTGTGTTTTCAGGGTTCTACGTTCTTAGTGATGTATGTTCCCAGGGTTCTACGTTCCTAGTGTCCTTTGTTCACAAGATTCTATGTTCTTAGTATCCTATGCTGCAGGGTTCTATTTTCCTGGTGTCCTGTATTTTCAGGGTTCTATGTTCTTAGTGACTTATGGTCCCAGGGTTCTACGTTCCTAGTGTGCTTTCTTCACAAAGTTCTATGTTCTTAGTATCCTATGCTGCCAGGGTTCTATTTTCTTAGTGTCCTGTGTTTTCAGGGTTCTACGTTCTTAGTGATGTATGTTCCCAGGGTTCTACGTTCCTAGTGTCCTTTGTTCACAAGGTTCTATGTTCTTTGTATCCTATGCTGCAGGGTTCTATTTTCCTGGTGTCCTGTATTTTCAGGGTTCTATGTTCTTAGTGACTTATGTTCCCAGGGTTCTACGTTCCTAGTGTGCTTTCTTCACAAAGTTCTATGTTCTTAGTATCCAATGCTGCCAGGGTTCTATTTTCTTAGTGTCCTGTGTGTTCAGGGTTCTACGTTCTTAGTGATGTATGTTCCCAGGGTTCTATGTTCCTAGTGTCCTATGTTCTTAGCATTCTGTGTTCCCAGTGTCCTATGATCCCAGGCTAGTGTATTCCCAGGGTTCTATGTTCCCACACATTCTCTTAATCTTCCTGTAGGGTTTGAGACAAATTTGACCCGTCCAAGTTAAAATATTTCATAAATATTATCCAGTCCTGATAACAAACGAGTGATGGCCTGGTTCTGGTACTAATACTGCCATGGAATGATGATCATGACTTTATCCAAATGTGGTGCCAGAACACAGCTTCAGGTAAACTCAAATTAAATCATAACTAAGGGATGAATTAAGGCATTTAAATATGTCTTGTATTTTTTTGTGTTGGAGCTGATCCTTCAATGGTTGTAGAGCTCCAGAACCAGGACTGGTCCTCACAACATTTATATTTGTACCTGATAAACTTTTCTGCCAAACTCTCGACAAACGAGTAGATCTCGTGCCAGTGGTGCTTGACGCTTCCTGACCTGTGGAGAAAGAAAGCATAAATCTCATATTCAGGACATTTCAGCACCGCAAATACTGAAGAGGACACTTAATATAAAAAAAAAATATTCTGTGGTATTACCATCATAACCATCCTTTATGGACAGTACCATGATGGTAGTACCACTGTGCCATAATAACAATAACAACTATTATTAGTGGTACTATTATAAACTAGTTATTACTGTACAGTATCCTGTGTTCCAAGGGATCTATGCTTACAAGGTTCTATGTTCCAAGTGTCTTGTGTTCCTAGGGTTCTATGTTCCTAGTGTCCTATGTTCCTATGATTCAATGTTTATAGTGTCCTGTGTTCCCAGGGTTCTATGTTCCTAGAGTTTTGTGTTCCTGAGGTTCTGTGTTCCTAAGTTCTTGGTGTCCTGTGTTCCCAGGGTTCCAAGAGTTCAATGTTCACAAGGTTCTATGTTCTTAGTGTCCCTTGTTTCCAGAGTTCCATATTCACATGGTTCTATGTTTCTAGTGTCCTGTGTACCAAGGGTTCTATGTTCAAATGGTTATATGTTCCTTGTTTCCTGTGTTCCCATTTATGATAAAAAAATGCATGGTTCCACCATTAAAGTATTAACATGGTACTTTTGTAGTGTTCCCCTAGCCTGTGTTGTATCTAGTGATTAATTGGGTCAGTGATTGCCATTTTCAGATAATCACATCGGGCGATTATTTTCAGCCTGTGCTCATGAGCTTCGTAAACAAATAAATCGAACATTTACAGGCACATCAGCAGGCAGCCTTATTAGTGTGGATGCTGTAGAACAGTGCAAGCTAAACTATCTTACAGGACACTGTATGTTCTGCTGAGGCAGAGGACAAAGACATGACTGATGACCATTATAATTCCATCTCATGTCAACAATGTGACAGAGGCATTATACATCAGTCATCGACCACCCTGCTCTCTAAATATCGGCATTAGTCACTGAAAGGCCTGTATCAGTCAATCACTAGTTGTGACTCAGTGCAGGACAGTAAAACTCATCAAAAGCCGATCATTTCCAGTTGAGGCACATGAGGAAGCCACCAGTGAGTCATTGTCCTTAAAATACAAATGAGAAGTGACCAAATGGACTCTTTACGTCTTCACCGCAGTGTAACTTATGATGCGGAATAGCTCTAAAAACAGTGTGAGGTACTAAAACGGCTCTTTGCTCGGATGATGTAACACTGTTCATTCAGAGAGCCAGACAGCACTGACCACAGCTGAAGCTGACAGTCTCACAACAAAGTCTAACAGTTTTACACAACTTCTTTACGTAAGTTCAGCCAAATTTTCAGTTTCTGTTTCCTAGTGTCCTGTTCTCCCAGGGTTCTATATTCTAGTGTGTTATGTTCCCAGGCCTTTATATACCTACTGTCATATGTTTCCAGGTGTTCTATGTTCCCAGTGTCCTTTGAGACAACATCAGTTGTAAAAAGCGTTATATAAATAAATTTTACTTGACTTGACTTTGTTCCCATGGTTCTATATTCCTAGTGGTCTATACTCCAGGGTTCTATTCACCCAGAATGTTGTTTTAGTGTCCTATGTTCCAAAAATTCTCTATTCCTAGTGCCCCATATTCCTAGTGTTCTATGTTCCTAATGTACTATTTCCCAAGGGTTATATGTTTCTAGTGTCATATACTCCTAGGGTTCTATTTCTTCAGCGTTTTGTGTTCCAAAGGACCTACGATCCCAGTCTAATATCTTCCCTGGGTTCTGTGTTCTTTGGTTTTACATTTGCATGTTCCTGTCGTCCAGGTAAATATTCTGTTAACACTTCTGTTGTGTTTGGGTCAAATTCGACCCATTCAACTTAAATGAAGAACACTTGGGTGATGATTGGGGTTAGTTTTGGGTTAAAAGTCAACACAGGACCCTGTGAAAATTAAAACCTGGGAACACAGAACACTAGGAACATAGAACCCTGGGAAAATAGGACCCTGGCCTATTGGGTATCTTCCCAATGGGCCAATATGTCTTTTGTGTGAACACAATGTTCTACACAGAGGACTACACAATAGTCCATGCCTAAATTATGTTCTTAGTTCAGTTCCAAACAGATACCTGAGAACATAGAACACTGGAAAAAAAAACGGAAACAAAGAATCTTTGAGTCTCTCTAGTCAAATAATAGGATATAAGCTTGCATTACTGCTATCTATGTCATTCTCACAGCTCCAAATAAGCAACCAAGGCACCAAGACAGGCCTTGTCAAGCACCACCTTAACAACCACTTTAGATAACCTCTTAGCAACCACCTGTGAGACCATAGCAACCATCTAGCAACTCGAAAGCAACAACTCAAGAGACCATAGCAAGCACCTGGCAACACCTTAGCAACCACTACGGCAATCATAGCAACTGCCAAGCAAAACATTAGCAACCACTTTGGAGAGCATAGCAACCTCTTAGCATCCACCTGGGAGAAAATAGCAACACCTTAGCAACCACCTGGGAAACCACCTAGCAATGCTTTAGCAAACACTCAAGAAACCATAGCAACTGTCTAGCAATACCCTAGCAACCACTTCTGCAACCATAGCAACCACCTAGTAACACCACAAAAACAACTCAAGAGACCCAATAGAGACCTGGAAGGTCAACTACCTAGCAGTGCCCTAGTTACCAGCTGGGGGTTGCTTAGGCTGCACACTCACTAGACAGATATTACACTAACCATTGGTATGTTAACAATGTAGCTTTCTATATATATAATTTGCCCAGCTGAAATACACAAACCTGTACAAATATGTAAAAATGTAGTTATTACATAATGCAAGAACAAACCATTAACAGTATCAGATCAGCTATCTCCTACCCCGGTTTTGTTGGCAGAATTGTGAGTGGATTTCCATTAGCTACCTAGGTTGGCAGTTTAAGGGTAAAACTGAAATGAAATTTCTTTTCGTTTAGGAGTGAGACATCAAAATATAATTTTTTGTTTTGCAGATATCATGTTAGAACATGTATCCATTATCCCTCTCTCCCCACAAAAAAAGAGCTTGCTAATGAATTTGTTTCATCTTGAAAGATGGCGCTGACTCACCGCGGCAGCCAACAGAGTCAAAAAAGACAAAGCAAGCACATAACATGGCAAACAGAACAAACGCCAGCGAAGGGCAACCGCTACCATGGACGTGAAGGGTCAGGCTGAGGACTTCGCCACAGTTCTCAACCTGAAGCTGCCTAACCTCACAATGCAGAGTGTTTACTTTGGACCGGGGACTGGTTCTGAGGTACCATGCAATCACAGCTCTGGTGCCGAGCTAGCAGTTTCCTCACCTGTACAAACAGCATTTGAGGAGGAAGTGGCTATTTTCATGTGAGATCCTTGATGAAATGCTTTGCGCTGCTCCAGCTTTGATCTCATTTTGATGAACCGTATTAGGCCACGCACCATTCAGAGCTTCAGATTTCAAAAAGGTAAATATTATACTGGTCCAGTGCAATGATTTAGGACCAGTGAATAAGTGATGTAAGACTGATATTCTGTTACAGTGATAAATGTGCATGTGTTGGGATGAAACAAAGACATTCTGAGTAGATACTACAGTCCAGAGAGGAACACTGACTGGATTACTCTGGGGATGAGGGATAATTGGAAAAGTGTGTAGCTAAGCTGCTCTGAGAGTGATCCATGGTCCCTCAGGACGTTCAGGGTATCATCTAAAACTGTCAGATCTGGTCAAAGTAGAAACACCCTAGTTTTTCATTAAAACCATTTGAGAACTGGACAGAGAGCCAGTCTTTGTGAGATCTTATAACCGTGAAACTATTTTAAAGACAAAAACAACCTAATTATATTTATTCCAATTACAATGACTGTAGTTGTTGGCTTTAAATTATGTTTGAGAGTTTATTCTTGCCATTATTGACTGTGAAGCTTCTTTAAAGCTTTGTAGCTATTGTCTAGCAACCACTTTGAAGACACTAGCAACACTTAGCAACTACCTAGAAGACCATAGCAACCATCTATCAACACAAAAACGTTTGTTGTTGGAGACCATAAGAAGCACCTGGCAACACCTTGGCAACTATCTGGACAACCATATGAACCCTATAGCAACCTAGAAAACCTCATCAATCTGCCTAGCAACACTTTAATAACCACACAAGAGACCATTTCAAAACACCTTTGCTACCTTGCAACTGTTAAGCAATACCTTAGCAACCACACAGATTAAGATTAAGATCAACCAATTTAGCCAATGAAACACACACACACTAGTGAAGTGTGTTTACACACTAGACTGTGAGAATTTGTGCCCGAAGCGGTGGGCAGCCCTTATCCACCGGCGCCCGGGGAGCAGTTAGGTGGTTAGGTGCTTTGCTCAAGGGCACTTCAGTCATGTCCTGTCTGGGGATCGAACCAGCGACCTTCTGGTCACAAGACCAGATCCTTACCACTAGGCCATGACTGCCCACAGGCAACAATAGCAACCGTCAAGAAATACTTCAGCAAGCACTCAGTCCATCATACTGTGATTGCATTTTCATTATGTAACTACATTTCCTCTGTTAGTACACAATCTGTCTGACTGTGGATTGGTGATGGCTTAATCTCTGTTTAGAGATGACTTTTGAACATTTTCCAGCCTGATGAGCATCAACAACTCTTCTCCTGAGGTCCATCTCCTTTGTTTGTACCATCATACACTTTCACAAGTGTGTTGTGAAGATGAGACTTTGCTTGATCCCTGTTCTTTAAATAAAACAAGGCCCCCACTCACTCCTGATTACCATCCCATTGATTGACACCTGGTTCACATACATGTAAAATTGGATCATTTTCCTCAAGAAAAGCATCATCAGGTCTAAAATGATTGTTTCATTTGTTTGATCCGGTTCTCTTTATCTATTTTAGGATGTGTGACGATCTGAAGAAACAGAAATATAGAAATACTGAACATTCTAAGCAGTATTCCTAGATAAAAAGGGAAGAGGACAAAGGGAGAACACCTTCCATCAGTTCTGCTTCCAATTTCTTTTACTTGAGAAGCTGTGGGACTGCACACATGAGGAGCTGAAAATGTGCAGCTTCAGGCTTTCTGCAAAGTCAGCAGTTCACTAATCCAGCCCTTCCCTTTTCCGGGCCCTGTAATGGCTGGATCACAGCATGACTCTTACCATTACATGCTCCTGACAGGGCTGCTTTAACAGCCTTTCAGAATAACATTTAAGCCAAGGTCCTCGTCTGAGTCACTGTCCATTAAATGCTCAGAATAATGTGTTCAGTACAGACGTTTCTGCTTAGAAAGACGTTGGAGCATTCGCTCATTGTTTCTGAGAAGAAGGAAAAAAAATGGTGGAAAGAAAAGCCACTGCAGGACAGGGGTAAGAAAAAGGGTTCTGTTCCAGGCAAGTATGCTGCCTTAGTGAGAACCACCCCAGCCTGGGACCAATGACAACACTCCAATTTAACTGACAAGGCACTGGGATTTGTACTGAGACAAACCACTAACCTACTTTCAGCCTGAGGCCTCCACCGCGCATCTGACTCTACTCTCCCATACGCCATTTTCCACAACTTCCTTTCATCCCCTCTTCTCCCCCTTTTCTGGCCCGATCCAAGCATATGGACCCGGAGCACTCTTTAACCCCAGATACAAATGTCTCCCCTGTCTCTGATCCTTTAACGTTTAAGGCCTGAGCCAGGTTAAATCTGAAACATGCTGCTCTTTACAGAAATGTTGAGTTGTGTAGCCTTTGAGTACCATGTAAACCACACAAATGTGTGAGGACCCCGGAGACCAGGGGAACCCCGGAATGACCACCTTTGGCTAAAGACGTTCACTACTTCACCAGCTCAAAAACAGAAAGAAAGTGAATACATAAAGCCTGCCAAAACTCAAGAAATCGAAAGTCTGAGGCGGGAACAACGAGCACTGAATCTGAAGCTGAACAAGGAAAAAATTCCAATACAAGTGTGTTCATTTATACACTCAATTACTACAGACTACTACATCAATGGGTAAGGTAATCAGTCTTTGGCACTGCTGAGATGCTTTTGAAGTCCATGTTGCTTTGATAATGGCCATCAGCTTGTCTTCCTCCTGGGTTCAGGTCTGGAGAGGAAGCTGGTCATGCAAGCACAGTAATATGATGGTCAGTAGTAGGTTTGACACTCTGCGTAGATGCTGGGTATCTTCTTAAATCAAGTCAGCAGATGGAAGCATGAAGTGCTCTAAAATCTCCTGGTTGGTGTTGACTTTGGACTTGATAACACTAGACCTTGGAAACCTTGGATTCTGTGCCACTTCAGACCTTGATTTCCAAATGAAATGCTGAAAAGAGGACTTTTGACACACTAACTTGATGTATCACTGTAATTAAAGCTAGATGATCCAATTATATGAACAGAAAGCACACCATAGAGTTCTCTCTTCCTTTGACGTACTACAGACCTGCAACGTTTGACGCATCACCATTACCCTGGGCTTCGACGGCGAATCCAGGCCATCGTCTGAAACACGATGTTCCTTACAGAAATGTTTACCACATTTGAACTGTTTACACTTCGCAGCTGTTGTTCATGCTGCCATGAGCATCAATAGTAACTCAACAAACAATTGAGGAGCTGTAGCGCCTCTTTGACTGTGTCTACAAACAAACCAAAAGGACACATTCAAGAAATCTCCCGTAACAGTACTGATGGGCTGATCGCATCTATCCAGGATGTGAAAACGGCATGTCCAGACTTCTGTTACTAACCTAAATGACATAGACTGCAGGGCTGGAATGAGTACCACGATATATCAGTGGCTGATATTTGATATGAGTGGAACCATCTTAAGCATGCATTTGCATCACAGACCTAGACATGCTCAGTGGTGATCCCTGAACTTTCCTTGTCGTTCCGGTTAACTGAGGTTAACTGTCCACTGTGGTTGCTCTGAATTGTTCATCAATGGCCCGTGTGGCACTACTGTTAGGCTCAGTGTACAAGAAGTCTTGGGAGACCTTCACTGTGGCGGCTCTAGAACATCCCACAAAGTTAGTGTTTCTGAGATGCTGCCTCCACCATGTTTCATAGGTACCCTGTTATCATGTCCTTTTGGATCCTGACCTTTGTCCATGATGATGCTACAACTGACTCGTGCGCTCACTTATTTATACATGCAACAAAGCCTGTCACTTGGCATCTATGATGCCATAGGCTGAGTATATATATATATATCAGCTATGTGGAAGTTGAATCAGTTGTACACTTGACGTATTTCTCCTTTTTGTATGAGTGTTTATGGGGGTGGGGGATTTCATAACTCTTAATGTGGTTTTACTTGGATGTATAACTAATAATAACACCTGCAACATATACAGGGGTAATCCAGGTCCAAAAAGTAAAAATCCACCCCAGGATTTTGTTTCAACTGCCTTGTTGGTTCCGCTGCAGATTTGCTGCAGCAGAGACACATGTGAAGTTGGAGCAAAATCCTGGGGTGGATTTTAACTTTTTTGGACCTGGATGACACACCTGTAGTTTCAAGTTCAAGTTTCAACTTTATTTGTCATTTTCACTACATGTCAGGACATATGTGCATTGAAATTCTTGTGGCGAGAGACACGGGAATAAATTCTACAGTAAAGTTAAATATACATAAATCTACATATGTAATTATATATATATATATATATATATATATATATATATATATATGTAAATATACATAAATCTACATTAGTAACCACTTTAAAGGCCATAGTAACCACATAGGTACACATCATCAACCACTTCAAGGACCATAGCAACCACCAAGGTACACCATAGCAACCACCAAGGTACACCATAGCAACCACCTAGGCACACCATAGCAACCACTTCAGAGACCTCAGCAACCACCTAGGTCCACAAAATTTGACATATAAACAAATATACATAAGAGCATATGTATACATATATAAGAGCATATATACATTAGATTAGATTAGAATCTAACCAATTTATCCAATGTGATTTTTTGTGATCACACAATTTGACCTCCACATTTAACCCATTCGTGCAGTGAAACACACACACACACTAGTGAACACACTAGGCTGTGAGAATTTGTGCCTGAAGCGGTGGGCAGCCCTTATCCACCGGCGCCCATGGGAGCAGTTAGGGGGTTAGGTGCCTTGCTCAAGAGCACTTCAGTCATGTCCTGTCTGGGGATCGAACTAGCGACCTTCTGGTCACAAGACCAGATTTCCATTACCACTAGGCCATGACTGCCCCCTACATAACATGGCTGCCCCCTACATAAGAGCATATATACATATGTATACACTGTATACAGTGATAGATGCTCCTGTGTAAGAGCATTAAGTAAAGTGGTTGATGAATGAATGATGAAACATTAGCTGAAGGTTAAAATGATGAATGGCAGAGATGGAGCAGGTACTTTATTTGCAGCGACTGATAGCTATAATGATGCTGGTAAATTAATAATGACATTACACACATAGACATGATGGTTAAATACAGACATGTGCCTGCAGACGCATAGATGTCACTTTTTCCATAGCCTTGTAAAAACATTCAGAGTTGTTTAGATATTTCTGCTGCCCTC
Source organism: Crenuchus spilurus (assembly GCA_036984385.1). Taxonomy (NCBI): domain Eukaryota; kingdom Metazoa; phylum Chordata; class Actinopteri; order Characiformes; family Crenuchidae; genus Crenuchus; species Crenuchus spilurus. The sequence continues at coordinate 32,666 of BRDA01010727.1, forward strand.
ATAAGGAGAGCTTTTCAGAACAGAGCAGACTCCACATTTTTAATGCTTTTCTATTGAACTTTCTCCACACGTTTTAATTTAAGGTTCCTTATATAAC
>BRDA01010727.1:32862-56076 GCA_036984385.1 Crenuchus spilurus
AAGGAGAGCTTTTCAGAACAGAGCAGACTCCACATTTTTAATGCTTTTCTATTGAACTTTCTCCACACGTTTTAATTTAAGGTTCCTTATATAACTCTCTCACTGCTTCTGTTACAGCTTCTCAGCTTCACAACTCATAAGCTATAACCAATGTCGGAGCTACTACTGGCCAAAGTAATCCATTACAAATGACTGATTACGTCTCAAAAACTGTAATCTGATTACTTTAGAAAGTAATCTCATCCCTCATTACTTCACGTCTACGTTACTCTACAAAAGCCAAACTAATCTGAAGAACTCAGGGGTTTTATTTAAAAGACAAGTGGATCCTCTGCTCTGAACACAACACAATCAGGTCTGCTAACTGCTAATGCTAACAACACCCAGAAAATATCAGGTGAACAGCTGCAACAGCTCAGAATAAAGTCTTTGAATCAAACACACTGTTTAAACAGCTGAGGTTAACTTCTTTTTATAAGCATCTTCCTGTTCCACCTTAAATGGTACAGCAAATACATTCAAGCCTTGCCATTTAAGGTGGAAAGAGAGGAAATTTATAAATGTGACTAAGACCAAAACAAGGCAAAAGGACTACAACACCCAGCATGTGTCAGTAACTGTAATGTGATTACATTCATTTTGACTGTAATACTTTATTTGAAAGAGTAACCTGTAATTACCGTATATTACTTTAATGCAATACTTTGTACTTTACCCTCAACTCTGCCTATAACAATAATCAGGTTAAGGACCATAGCAACCACCAAGGTACACCACAGCAAACACTTCAGAGACCAGAGCAACCACCTAGGTACACCATAGCAACCACTTTAAAGACCATAGTAACCACATTGGTACACCTTAGCAATCACTTCAGAGACCAGAGCAACCACCTAGGTACACCATAGCAACAACTTTAAAGACCATAGTAACCACATTGGTACACCACAGCAACCACTTCAGAGACCATAGTAAACACATAGGTACACCACAGCAACCACTTCAGAGATCACATGATGTGTCCAGTGTTAACAAACATTGAGTTAAATTTTTAGGGACCTGAATATAAAGTAAAATAATCATGATTATGATTTCTGACACTATCAAGCAGCCCAATAAATACACGTCCTTTAACGGTGTTGAAGGAACATCAGTGAACATACAGCACCTTAAGGTTAGTTAGACCCCAACACCTTAAGGCTCCTTTAATTCTGAGAAGCTGAAGTCACAAATAACCAAAGAACAGTTGGGTAAAGGAAGCTAAATGGAAAAACCCGGCTCTAACTTTTTAAAGAAGTATGAAGAAATATGCAGTTGCCTCTCTCTTTTTTCCTCCAAGGATGAATGTTGGGTTTGGGCACCACAGACATTTCCCATGTGGCTTTCTAGTCTGGGCCAAAAAGTAGGCCATGGATAGTTCTGGGCTGCACTGCTCCCTTCAGGAACACTAGCATGCAAAAAAGCAGATGAAGGAAAATGAGTTCCTCCCAGTTAGACACGAATGTATCGTGAGAAAGGAAGTTGTTTGGCTCCAGATATATGTTGGACGTATCCTTTTTTTTGGACGGAGAGGGTGGAAAGAAAAAATACAACCACAAAGGATGGAGCTCGCGATGGCCTTAACTGCTTATTCAGCAAACTCTCAACACATACCAGTCCTCTTTACGTCATTACGTAAACACACTCAGAGCTTTTCTAGATCAGACAGCTGTAAACAAAATGTTACGCTTGTGTAAAAGAAAGAAAGAAAGAAAGAACGATTGCTCATAGCAGCGTTTCAGGACAGTACAACACTAATTAATCCCATCCACTGCAGACCATCATGTAAATATTCTCTAAATCTGGGTTAATGTGGAAAATGTGGGGAGTTTCAAATGTAAAGTATGCAAAGTTTGGAAGAAAATAGTCTCAGTTACTCTGTAGCGCTCTGAGGACGGATTTACACTTTCATGACTTTTTTCAGATAATAGCACGTCTACGCTGACTGTTTAACCCTTCAGTTCTTTATTGTTGTTCTGTTAGTCCAGCCTGGGCTCATTTTGGAGCTTTAGCATCTAAAAAGGTCCCAAACTGCAGTTCTGAATTATAACATGAACCGTTTTTGGACCAGTCTTTGTTTTACCTGCACACTGTTAAAAAAGATACTCGATGCACTGTTTGGGGTTCAGCTTTCCAAACACTTACAAACTCAGAGAAACATCTTTGAGGAACCCTGAACTCAAGCATGGTGATATAGTTTTTACTGGTGCCTCCATGGAAAGGTTCCTTGAGGCACCTTCTTGAGCACCCCAATACCCTTACAAAAACACCATGCTACTACCATCATAGTATTGTTCAAATAACATCACACCATTGGCACATCTGTACATTTACACCACTGGTACGTTACCACATTGGTACATTTATACCATATGCACATTTTTACAATTGGCACATTGGTACCACTGGTATGTTGGTATATTGGAACATTTTTACCATTGACATACTGGTACACTGGTACATTTACACAACTGGCAAATTGGTACATTTACACAACTGGCACATTGTTACATTTAAACCACTAGTTCGTTGGTATATTAGTACAATTATGTTATTGGTACACTTCATTGGCACACTGGTACACTGGCACATGTACGCTATTGGTACATTAGTATATATTTACTGTTGGTACAATTAAAATGATTAGATTTATACCACTGGTACATTCTTACCACTAGTACACTGGCACACTTTCACCATCTGCAAATTTGGTACACTGGTACATGTATACCATTGTCACACTGGTAAATTGGTACATGTTTACCATTGGCACACTGCTACATTGGTACATGTTTACCACTGACATTCTGGTACATTGGTACATGTTTACCATTGGCACACTGCTACATTAGTTCACTTTTACCATTGACACAATGGCAGAGTGGTACATTAGTACAGTTTTACCACTGAAACATTGGTACACTGGCATATTAGTACAGTTTTACCATTGACACATTGGCACACTGCTACATTAGTTCACTTTTACCACTGACACAATGGCACAGTGGTATATTAGTATAGTTTTACCATTGGCACATGGGCACATTAATACAGTTTTACCACTGAAACATTGGTACACTGGCATATTAGTACAGTTTCTCCATTGACACATTGGCACACTGCTACATTAGTTCACTTTTACCACAGACACATTGGCACAGTGGTACATTAGTTCACTTTTACCATTGACACATTGGCAAAATGGCACACTAGTACAGTTTTACCATGGAAACATTGGTACATTTGCATATTAGTACAGTTTTACCACTGACACATTGACACAGTGGTACATTAGTACAGTTTTACCATTGACACATTAGCACAATGGCACACTAATACAGTTTTACCACGAAAATATTGGTACACTGGCATATTAGTTCACTTTTACCACTGACACATTGGCACAGTGGCACTTTAGTAGAGTTTTACCACTGAAACATTGGCACACAGAAGGATGTTTTTGGCCTCTGATGGTAGTATTATGGGATAGTCTGTAGTGTAAACAGGCTCAGGCTGTTACTTACTTGTCCAGGACGAAGTACAAGTCGAAAGCTCCTTGGCATGATCGCTCCTCTTCTTCTGGCTCTGCTCCTGAAGGTCCAGTGAAAAACACAAGTCCACAGAGAGTGAGGCTCAAGAGAAGACTCCAGCAGCTCGCCATCCTGCTCTGACTGTCAGCTCCTCAGTGCACACAAAGGCCTTTTCACATGATCTCCAGGCCGGCTGGAGGAGAAGCTGTGCAGCGCGTGCGGACGGGAGGATGGAGGAGCACAAAGAGCGGAGAGCTCCAGACGTTCACACGGGTAGACCAGTCAGACGTCCTGTAGCTCTGAATGTTCTCATTGAAGCTCCAGCAGGACGTTTCTCACTATAAACGTTTCTTTTACCCGCGTTTAACACGACGTAGAGACGTGTGCGGAGGACTGGAGGAGTGAGAAGAGGCTGGTGTCAAATTTCTGCCCCCGTAGAAAAAAAGAGTGTCGGCCTGTTTTGGGTTTTTAGTGAGTGAGTTAACCCTTTAAAGCCACGTGACCCACGAGCTATTACAACGTATCAACGAATGTATCAATTATATACACACACGTCACGTCACATAGTTTACTACACTCTTACAAAGAGGTGGTTCTTCAAAGGTTCTTTAGTAAAGAAAATGGTTATATATAGAACCACAAACACTCAAAGAACCCAAAGGGTTATTTGCATGGAGAAAGGGTTCTTCAGATTGATGAGGAATGTTCTGTATTTGGTTCTATATAGAAGCCTTTTGAAAATGATTCTAAATAACCTTAAAAAGGGTTCTGAAATCATTACGAATTCAAGCTTGTAGTAATAGAGGAACCCTTTTTGGTGCTGTGTAATTTCCATATAGAACCATCTACAGCACATTCGTCATCCTTCTGAAGAACCCTTCCTCCATGCAAAGAACCCTTTGGGTTCTTTGAGTGTTCATGGTTCTATACACTCTTAAAAATATGGATCTTCAATGGTTCTTTAGTAAAGAAAATGGTTTTATACAGAACCATGAACACTCAAAGAACCCTTTACGTGGATAAAGGGTTCTTTCCATGGTAAAAGGGTTTTTCAGATTGATGAGGAAAAGTACTGTACATAGTTCTATACAGAACCTTGTTGAAAATAGTTCTATATAGCCCTCAAAGGGTTCTGCTGTAGTTACTTATGTCAAGCTTTTAATAATAGAGGAACCTTTTTTGTGCTATAGAACCATTTTCAAAAGGCTGCATTGGCACATTGGTACACTGGTAAATGTATACCATTGGTACATTGGTATATTTTTACCTTTGGCACATCGGTACACTTTTCATTGGTAGATTCATACCAATGGTACATTAGTACACTCTTACCAGTGGCACATTTATATATTTTTACAATTTGCACATTGGTGCATTTTACACTGGTATGTCGGTAGTGTTGATACATTGTTACACTTTTACCATTGGCACATTGATATATTGGTACACTTTTACCATTGGCACATTGATATATTGGTACACTTTTACCATTGGCACATTGATATATTGGTACACTTTTACCATTGGCACATTGATATATTGGTACACTTTTACCATTGGCACATTGATATATTGGTATATTTTACACTGATATGTTGGTAGTGTTGATACATTGGTTCACTTTTACTATTGGCACACTGGTACATTAACACAGGTTTTTCCGATGTTTTTTGGACTCTGATGGTAGTATTATGGGATTGTTTGTAAGTGTTGATGTAGCGTTTACATCTCAGACTGTTACTTAATTGTAGAACCATTTTTGGTGCTATATATAACCATTTTCAAGAGGCTTCTATACAGAACCATCTACAGCACATTCCTCATCAATCTGAAGAACCCTTTCACTATGCAAGTGTTCATGGTTCTATATAGAATAACTTCCTTTGCTAAAGAACTCTTCAAGAACCATCTGTTTTAAGAGTTTGTATGTATAAATAAGTGAGCCCACCAGTTTGTTGTTGCAGAGTGTAAAATTATCATCATGGACAAAGGATGTGATGTGACTGATGGGCATGATAACAGGGTACCACGTGAAGCATTTGGAAGCAGCATCTCAAAAACCACTAACTTTGTGGGATGATCTAGAGCTGCTGTAGTGAAGGTGTACAGGTCACTGATGCCAGAAGGGAACAACAAGTGGAAAAGGAATCTACAGGGTGCAGGGGTGTTTCTGTGTTCTCTCTGTGGGTGCGGGGGAGTCTTTGGTTTCCTCCCTCATTTCAAAAATATGGTCGATGGATTGGTGCCCTCGCCTGGTTATGTTTAAATTACTGTAATACCTTCCCTGGTATCCAATAAAGTGATGTATACTGTATGTATATAGATATATCGGAATGACCACTTCCTTGTGTCTTAACTCACTGTTAATTTTTTACCATACAGGTGAACATTGTTCTACAATTACAGACTGTAGAACCGCTGACACGGTTCTTCAATGGCAGGAACCTCCACAGGACCACCACAGAGCAGGTATTAACTGTTGGGTGACTTTATGGCAGAAATTCAAGCAGCTCAGCTTAATTTGACGGCTTGTAGATGACCCATCTTCTTCTGTACATTAGAACTTTTGTCTTTCCTGAAAAGTTCAAAGTCAATAAATTGCGAGAACTTGAAGACCATAAAGACTTGCAGACCACGAAAGCTTAAAGACCATTCAATGTTCCAGTAATGTTCCTTTACAAAGCTGACTGGACGCTCTCGTTCTTTTGTTTGGGCTTCACACACATTCTGTAGAGAAGGTCTCAGTAATGATGTGCTTCAGGCTGTAGAAGTGATACAACGCCATCTTCTGGATGATTTGGTGTTACATCTCAGAGATGTTCAACTGGCTGCTTGCTTGTGGTCGATATCTTCATAATCTAGAACATTACTGTGTTCAGTAAAATTAAGTTCAGACAGTGCCACATAGATTTGAGTGTGAGGAGTCTAGACGTCCGTGTGTGAGTGTTCTTCACTGTTTTTGTTGTGTGTGAGTTAGACTTACACTTAGGTAGACCACATTTTGTAAATGTTTCAAGATGAATGGACCACTACACAGCAAAACAATGATCTTTAGCAAGTGAAATCATCTTACATCTAGTCTAAATATCTGTTTTCACATTTAACTAGACTTTTCTTACTTGCTTTAAGTTGTTTTGTAAGTACGTATTGCCAGATGTTTTCTTAAAAGAATGAAGTTACTTAAAATATGTGACTGATTTAAGTGAAATAGACATTTAGACTAGATTTAACATGCTAAGATCATACAATCATTAGAAGATGATTTTTAATTTGATTTGTACACATTTTCTGCTGCTGTAAAGTTGCTACATTCCAAACAGTGATGATTTGGGAATTTTTAATGTTCATTCCTCATTCTTTACAGTCTCTGAATAATTTCTGCGACACATACAAACATAAGAAGCTTTTTGGATATTTGGGAATGTCTGGAATTACTACTAAGTCAAGATTGAGCTTTTGTCAGGAGAATTAACCAGTTTCTTTAACCCTAAACCAACCATCTATCCAACCATCCAACCATCCATCCAACCATCCATTTATCCATCCATCCATCCATCCATCCATCCATCCATCCATCCATCCATCCATCCATCCATCCATCCATCCATCCAACCAACCATTCATCCATCCATCCATCCATCCATCCATCCATCCATCCATCCATCCAACAATTCATTTATCCAACCATCCATCCATCCATCCATCCATTTATCCATCCATCCATCCATCCACCCATCCAACCATCCATTTATCCATCCATCCATCCATCCATCCATCCATCCATCCATCCATCCATCCATCTATCCATCCATCCAATCATCAGTCCAACCATCCATCCTACCATTCATTTATCCATCCATCCATCCATCCATCCAACCAACCAACCATCAATCCAACCATCCATCCATCCAACCAACCATCAATCCAACCATCCATCCATCCATCCATCCATCCATCCATCAATCATTCATTTATCCATCCATCCATCCATCCATCCATCCATTCATCCATACAAATAATTCTATTGAAACTCTAAAACATCTTGTTTTTACACATATGTTTACTTTTTTATTTAGAACTAACAAACTAACATTTGGCAAAGATGAGTAGCCGTAGGCTTCTGCAGAAATCAGTGTAAGGTGGATTAAGTCTGAGTGGTTCATGATCTCTGGTGATAAGTGTGTTTTACTGTAAACACTGTACATCATTAGATTAAATAGGAATAAAGATAAACAGTAAAACGTTGCAGGTGTTTGTTGTGAAAGTAGCTGGCATCTCGTGAGCTAATTTAAAGAGAAAAGTTTGGTACTCAATGCAGTTTTCACTGGTTTTCAGTGGAGTTCTGGCTGATTTTGGTTAATACAAATAATAAAAAGACTGCCATGATGATTAAACCAACATTAGTGTATTATTATTGATATTTATTCTAATATTTGTGTTATTATTTGAGAATATACTCTATTATATTTGCACCATCATCTTTACTATGATTTAGTGTTTGGTTTGTATATACAGTATCAGTCAAAAGTTTGGACACACCTTCTCATTCAATGTTTTAATTTCTCCTACATTATAAATGAACACTGAAGTCATCCAGACTCTGAGTGAACACATGAGGAATAATATAGTAAACTTAAAAGTGTTAAACAAACCAAAACATGTTTTAGATTTGACTTCAAAGTAGACACACAACTGATGTCTCAAACACATTAAGAGGCAAGAAATGCAAGTCATGAACTCTTGACGAGACACAGCTGTTAACTGAAAGTCATTCCAGGTGACTACCTCATAAAGCTGACTGAGAAAATGCCAAGAAAGCTGCATCTAAGTAAGAGGTGCCTACTGTGAAGAATGTAAAATATAAACATGTTCTGGTTTGTTTAATTGTTTGTTTATTAAATAATTACATATGTGGCGACACGGTGGCTTAGTGGTTAGCACGTTCGCCTCTCAGCGCTGAGGTCTTGGGTTCGAGTCCACATCTGAGTGGAGTTTCCATGTTCTCCCCAAGTCTGCGTGGGTTTCCTCCAGGGGACTCCGGTTTCCTCCCACAGTCCAAAAACATGGAGGTCAGGTGAATTGGCTACTCTAAATTGTGTATGTGTGTGTGTATGTGTTCACCCAGCGATGGACTGGTGCCCTGTCCTGGACTTAGTTGAATAGTGTAAAGCCCTGCCCTGCGCCCAGAGAGGGGGTAGGGGACTAACCTGATAAGGATAAAGTGGGTGTGATAATGAATGAATGAATGAATGACATGTGCTTACTCATAGTTTGGATGACTTAGTATTATGTAATCTACAATGCCGAACATTTTACATCATGAAAAACAATGAATGACCATAAGATGTATCCAAACTTTTGACTGGTACTGTAGTCCATCATGTAATGTACCTCATAAACATAAACAAGTTCAGTAAATACTCCAGTTTCTGGTTATTTCCAACATTAATACGCAATACAAACCATTTGGAAAAACGTTTGTTTGGACTTTATTGGGATCTGACTTGATGGTTACCATTAGACACCACTACTTTCCTGTAGAACATCCATCAAATCACATTTAACCATATTTTACATTTTTATGTCAAACTATCAGAAAATGATTAAATACCATTAATAACATTGCGACTTCATTACAAACCCAATAGAAAGATTGAATTTTTTTATTTATTTTGGGGGTATTTGAGGCATCAGATTGACATGAAAATACAAACGTATGTCCATGACCCTACAATCAGAACATAAATATAGTTTGTAACAGTGTATGTAGATGATCTACTTTTCTTTATTTGAGTACAGAAGGTTTAATTGTGGGACTGGTTTAGAACAAAAGTACAATATCTTACTTCTTTAGCTCATTTGGTGGCCACACCTTGCCTGAGACTTATTTCTGGCCTGAAATGTGCTTGCTCAGTATACCCTTTGCTGCGTCTAGGGCAGCTTCAGCGGGCACTGGAATATGAGGGGCAATTCCAGCCCCCTCCCAGGCAGGACCGTGGGTAGTGTCTGAGTGGGTGGTAGGAATATCCAGGAAGATATCACTGTCACCAATCTGGAACGGCTTTGGGGGTTGGCAGGAGCCACTGGTTGGCTCACCCACAATCATGGCCCGACCAAGATTCTTCATGATATAAACGAATTCTTCAGCTGCGCAGGCGGTCACGCCACTTGTTAGAATCATGAGACTCTTCTTGGACCCATATCTCCTACCTGGGAAGATACAGTCAGATTTTAACTGATATTAGGGTAATATCTGTACCACCTCTTCTCAAGGTATGAATCCCATCACACACCCTCCAGGTATTTATAGCCTGATCACTCTCATCCAGTGCCATCTGCAGGACCATGAAGTTACTACCACCTTAGAAATGCAAGATGACTAACTTTTTGTCCGGTGAGCTTATAATAAAACAGTTTGGAAGAATTTGGAAAAGTCCACTGAAGAACCAAAACATTAAAACCACCTGGCCAGTGTATATCTACACAGGTCCAAACTCTCAGAGCTCCAAGTTTTAGAAATCCTTACACATTCTTCCTGTAACCAGCATTAAACATTTCGGTAACCTCAGTAGATCTTAATCAGTGGCCACCACTGTACCTCCAGAGCCTGGTCATTTTGGAGATACTCCAACCCCATCGCCTAGACATCACAATTTGGCCAAAGTGGCTCAGATTCTTCTTGCTCATTGCCAAACATTAAATGCTGGTTAGAGGAGGATTGGGTAAGGACATGTTCATGAACTCCAGTCCTGGAGAACCAGATTCCTGCACAGAGTGCTGATCTTCTTGAGCTCAGAGAATGAAAAGCTATGTGGACATACATCAGTCAGATAGTCTTAATGTTCTGGCTCTTCAGTGTATAAGCAAAGAGGTGTGCATTACCTGTCAGCTCTGGGAGGGTGACAAGTTCTTTTATGGTTCCTGAGGGTCTGTCGTATATATTGTCCAACACAACCTGCTGGTCCGCGTCAAAAAAGTAAGAGCAGAATCCGGCAATCGGATTTACAGACCCACCAATGTTGTTCCTTCAAAATAACCATTTGACATCATGATTAATAATTAATATCACTGAAATAGGATTGAAGCAAATGTGTCTCCTAAAGCATCTGCAAAAATGAGAATACGGTGAAAAGTTCATTTGTGTTCACTGTCCAATTATAGTGCAGTTATAATGTACATAGTATTTTATTTATATATAGATATATATAATATTTAATAAATTAAGTATCTTATCTATCTATCTATCTATCTATCTATCTATCTATCTATCTATCTATCTATCTATCTATCTATCTATTCACACACACACTTTACTTTTTTACTACAAACTATTATTTTATTTTTGCCCAATGTGTTTGGTAGCCAGTTGACCCGCCCATTCACTGACTTTCCCCATCACTTGTAATGCCTCTGACTCTAGGAGGGTGCAGACTAACACAGGCCTCCTCTGATGCATGTGAAGTCAAGCTCCGCCTTTTTTCTAACTGCTGCCGATACATCGTTGCCGGGCAGCCAACACACTCGGAGGAAAGTGCAGGATGATCAGTTCTGATGGATTGCCTGGCAGACACCTGAGCCAGCTGACATTAGTGGTGCTGGGGGAGAGAGTGCCATCTGACCTGCCTGATAGCAAGCTTCATGATCGGGATGCTCAGATCATAGTGACAGCGCCTTAGTCCACTGAGTCATTTGGGACCTATTATGTTTTCTTTTATACTACTGAGTACCCTACTGTGCCTTTGCTGCTGTTAACACTGTGAATTTCAACATAGTGACACTTAAAGAATCTTATCTTATTATTTAATTCAAAAAGGTAAACTCATGCTTTATATTCAGCGACATATTTCAAGTCTTTTGCGTTTTAATGTTTATGCTGTTTGAAAGGTAAATTAACTCCAAATGAAATATTCTAATCATTTGAGATTCTGGATTTCTGATTTTTAGGAGCTTTAAGTCAAACTGATCAACATTAAAACAAAGAAAGTCACTTTACCTCATAATTAGTATAAAATTGATGTGGCACTGTATTGCATATCAACATATTCTAATAAATTATTAATGAAAAACAATGTCAGGGTTAGGAATTAGGATCAAGGTTAAAATTAAAGTTAGAAGTTAGAGTGAGTTTTAATGCTATGAAGCTGAATTTAGAAAGAATTTAGAGATTTAGAAATTTAGAAATTTACTTAAACTTAACTCAAAATAAAGTCATAGTTTATATTCATTACAAGTAAAGTGATATATTTTAAGAAACTCAGGCTATAATAAATTGTTCCCACTGTGGTATTTTCACTTTTATTTACTATATTTACACTTACTGAAAGAAATGAATAAAAAGTCAGCCCAACTTAAAATTTTAAGTTAACTTAGTGCGCTCAAATTCAACTAAATCTTCCTAGTTTAATCAAAAGTTTTCTGAAACCATTATGATTAGTTCTGTATTGGTAAACATGATCAGAATCAGAATCCAATTTACTTGCCAAGTATGTTGATATGTTATGTTGAAGGAATTTGTTTTCTGGGCATTGATGTATAAATGGTATGAAAACAGTGAATTTATTAGATATTAACCATCACAATACATACAAATTTTATATTAATTACACATAAAGTCACATATTTTAAGCCTTTTTTTAGGTTTAATGTTGATCAGTCCGGCTTGAAGCTTATGAAAATTTGAAATTCAGAATCTAATATTTCATTTGGAGTTAAGCTAAAAATACTTTAATTATGTAACTTTATGTTTATTAAATATAAATATGACAATTTACCTTTTTAAATTCATATTTAGTGTTTTTGCGGTGGACATCTTTACCACAGAATTAATAAATAATTAAACATTGTTGTGGAAATTGGAAAATTTGAATTTCGACATTAATTCACTACACAGTCACCGATGCTATCTATACCTACGAGAACTCACCTGAGGTCAATGATCAAGGCATCTGTGTCCACCACTTTATTCCAAACCTGCTCCACAATGATCTGAGCAACGACTGCGATTTGAGTGAAGTCACCGAACATGTCAAAGCGGAGGTAACCGATGTTGTTCTCAAACACGTCTGTTTGAAACGAAACTTTGACGAGCTCAATCAACATCTGTGGTGAAGTATCCTGGAAACAAGAAACAATTAAATGTACTTTATGCCACACTATTATACAATTATCTCTGATAAAAAAACTCTAGAAGTTCTCACTGGTGCAAGCACTGCAGGAGTACGGTCTGAGATTTTCAGGCATTTGTCACCTGACATTTTCATAAGATCAGCTGAGAGCTTCTCCTCCAGTTCTTCCTGGGAGGAAATCATGTTGTATTCACCACTGTTCAGTAGAGCCTCAATCTTTTCAGCAATGTCAGTCCCGATGCTCTCGAAAGCATAGTTTTCGGCGACCAGAGAGGCAGATGACTTGACAATCGTAGGGATTTCAGCACGAAGCTTAATGATGGCAATGGCAGCATCGACAGCATCTTCTGCATCAACTTCAACATCTGGGGCTACTCCTTTGACTTCCCAAGTCTGGCCAGTGATGGGATTGGTGGACTTTGCCACCGGTAAGGAGATGTAAAAGTCGGTGTCGCCAACCTTGACCTTGTCAATTTTTACAGACCCTCCAGCTGTGTTCTCTCCCACAATGGTAGCTCTTTTGAGGTTTTTGAGGCAGTAGGCAACATCTTCTGCAACGCCGATAGTCTTCTTGCTTGTCAGAATGATCAAGGGCTTGTTGGTTCCATACCTCTTTCCCAGCAATGTGGGCATGGACCAGAGTTCGGTGGTGCTATCTGATGGACGATCGTACACAGAGTCAATATGGATAAGAGGCTCAGCATCTGTGTAGTAAGAGACAATGTATGGGATGCCAGACAGTTCCCCACTGACCGCATACCGAAGGTCAAGGATCATAGCGGAGGTGGGGAGGACTTTATTCCAGACATGCTCGACCAGAAGTGGTCCAATCTTCTGAGCCATTTCCTCTCCAATAATGTGCTGGATCTTCAGGTAAGCAATGTTGCCTTCCAAGACCTGTACATTGAGGGTACTTTTGACGACAGTGGCCAGTTTCTCCGGAGGAATGTCGGAGGTTGCCGGTGGAACCACAGGCATGTAATCTGGCTCATAGGTGAGTTTAACTCTGGGGTCATGAATGATGTTCTCAACTCCTTCTGTCAGCACAGTCGCAAGCATTCCGGGATCTTGGATGCCAAGGATCTCGGCATTGCTGCTGGCAGCGTTTATCGCCTCTTCCATCTCAGAGAGCTTCTCTGGTGAGCAGTAGTTGTCCATGAGGATTTTCGCCATATCCAAAATGAGCACAGGCGCGAATGCACTGAGGACAGCATTGCTGAAGATCTGCAATGACACAAACAGCACTAAACCGCGAGACATTTCGACAGCCTGTATACCTCAGCGTCCTGCCCGGAGGTTTGTCAAATGAGACTCTTTCCGTAGTTAGGTTTCTGTTAACACACATATAAGAGGCTTTTGTAATAAACCTTTAATCTTATTAGCCCAGTTACTTCAGTAAGACAAGAACAGGCTAATGATATTTCACTTCATGTGGCCCAAAATACAGATGATGCCACTATTCAGGTTAATGTAATTAAAACAGTATTAAGAAATGTGTATTTTATAAAAACACATTTATTTTTTTAGCTTATTTGCAAACATTTAATATCTTTTGGGGTTGACAACAATATAACAATTAAATGCAGAAAAGTCAAACAACAGAATATTAAAATGTATGTATTTATGTAAATGAAGGAAACAGAGTTGGTCTTTAAGCCAATAGAGGACTGTTAACATGATACAAAGATAGCAGCTAGAGCTGGACAATATGACTCTTTATCATTATTGGGATAAATTGCACAACAATATGTCACAATATGATTTTCTGATGAGAACATATTTTGTCATATTTATTTGGATTTAGTGCCACACAGCAAAGTGTTGAATTTAAATCACTGAATGTATAGTTTTTGGTAGTATTTTTTTATTCTGGCTTATTATGGTCCCAACAATCATAAAAAAACTTTAAACTAAAGTGTCACAATATATCATTTTGGCATATCACCCATCTCTAATAGTGGCATTAACATTGTCAACATAAGGAAAAACAATTACATACAAATACAAAGTTGTCTATAATTTTTCTTACCAATCAATCTCTTTAAATGTGGATTGAATACATTTAATTTCATCACTATCACCAAAAAACAAAGGCAAGGTCTGTGTTAATTTATCTTCCACTTAAAACTAAACACACAAAACAACAGAAATAATTGTACAAAAAAATCAGCCTAACTTACTACATTTACTTTATCAGTTAATTCAACTTGAGGTTAAAAAAGTATTGGATTCGTGTTAGTTTAGTTATCCTTATTCACTTAATTAGACAAATAAAATATTTTTATTAACATATTTTATCCCATAATGACTCCCACTTGGATTAGAATTAATGTTTGGCTCAAATACGGCCCACATTTGCCCGAGTCTGGCTGCCTCAACTCAGCCATAATGCCCACTTTATATGGGCCAGATGTTGGGCATGTTGTGGGCCAGTTCTGGGCCAAATCAAGGCCAGAGGAATTAACATTTCACAATGTCTTGCCCACACAACACTTGCCAGAGCTGTAACTCAGCTGTAGCTGGATCTCAGCGTGAATAAATAGAAGCTACTCATTGGCTTCTGAACAAGCCTAAATTTCTTTTAACATTATAACAAGAATTATAAGTGAGTGGAGCAGCTGTCTAAGCATTTGTCTAGAAGTCTAGTGGTGAAGGAAATGTGAAGGAAAGAGTCCCTCGTCAGAGATATTGTATACTATTTATAATCTGTATATGTCCATGTGCATATTGTTTACTTATTATTTATAATTATGCAGATTACTTGTACTTTCTACTTTAATATATAAGACTAAAGAGCAACAATTCCTTGTGTTTTCCAACATAATTGGCAATTAAATCTGATAAAGTTTACCAATGCAGAACTAAGCATAATAGTTTAAGGTAACTTTTAAACAAACTAAAAAGTTTAAGTTGGTGAAACTACAGTTGAAATTGAGCACAGTTAACTTAAAATTTTACATTGTGCCAACTTTTTATCCATTTCTTTCAGTAAGTGTAAATGTATTAAATAAAAGTGAAAATACCACAATGGGAACAGTTTATTTATACGTTCAACTTGACTTAAGTTCAAGAAAATATCAATATTATTAAAACTTTCCCAAATGTCTCTCTAAAACTCTACTTACCCCTAACCCTAACTGCATTTCTTGAAATTTGTCACTTTACATATAATGAACGTAAAATATGAGTTCATTTTGATGTAAATATCTACTAAATTCAATGTTAATGTTAAAACTCACTCTAACTTCTAACCTTAACCTTAACCCTAGCCCTGGTCCTAATCTAAACCCAAAGCCTGACTTCAGTTTTGTCAATAGTTTGTTAGCATTTGTAGATGTTAGCTATATGGTGCTACATATATTTTATATTAGTTATATATAAAGTGACACATTTCAAGACTTTTTTGTTTTAATGTTGGCTTATAACTCTGAAAAAAAAATGAAAATCAGAAATCCTGTATCTCAAATGATTAGAATACTTAATTTACAGTTTGAGGAAAATGTTGCCAAATGTAAAACATATGACAATTTACCTTTTTGAAATTAATTATGAAACCAAATAAACTTTTTCACCATATCCTAATTTTTGGAGATACACTAGTAATTGAACCATGAAATAAACCATAATGCAAACTCTTATGGCCTAGTCAGTGATAAATCAACCAGGCTACTTTCTTGCAGACTTCTGCCGTCTAGCAGCAATTATTTTCTGGGTGACGTTTAACGCATCACTCGCCTGAGCCGACACATGTGGCTCAACTCCAGACACACTCCACACTTTTCCAGTCACAGCACAGAGCACCACCTTATTGGGAATGGATGTATAAAGTATGCTGTCCCCAATCTGGTATGTACCGCTCGATAGGGAGCCTCCAACTGTAGGTTCTCCAATGATTGTGGCCCTTTTCAAGTCCTTCATTGTCCGCGTAAATGCCTCCGCTGCTGACCCAGTCATGTGACTTGTGAGAATATAAATGTCTTTCTTTGAGCCATACCTCTGTCCCATGACCTCAGGTAGGGTCATAACTTCTGTCTTAGTTGAGTTGGAGCGATCAAAGATGGTATATAGGTGCTGTAAAGGCTCTGCATCAAAAAAGTAGGTGCAAAGAAGTGGAATGGCTGTTGAATAGCCACCTGTGTTGAATCTCATGTCAATAATCAATATGTCAGTGTTCACCAGTTTACTCCAAACCATTTCAATTAACTTGGCTCCAATAGCTCGAACGACTTCTATATCAGCCATCATATCAAACCTCAAATAGCCAACATTCCCAGGAAGTATCTCTGTTTTAAAGAGGGCTTCGATTATATAGCCCACCTCCTCAAGGGATGGGATTTTAGGTGGCTCATAGGGTGACTCCATTTCATTTTCACAATAGAAAACATGCAGCCTGTGGTCACCGGAAGCTTCCTGAAGATCTACAGACAACTGGGATGCGAGAGACTCATAATCAACAACTGAGCGATACATTCCTTCTGCTTGCCTGGAGTTTAGCACTTCACTGACCTTTGAAGCAACCTCAGGAATGGCATAATGTGTTTCTATTAGCTTTACCATTGCATGAACCAAGGTATGGATGTTCTTGTGGAACTCTATTATGTCATGAGCTTGTTGGACTGCATCGTCAGCGAGTACTATGGCGTCAGGGACCACACCACCACCTAGCCAGTATTCGCCATTGTTGTCGATGAAGTTCCTAATAGGGATGGTAACCATGATGCTTGTGTCTTCAACTTGGAAAGATGTTGAGTGAAAGAGTGTCCCAGATGTTATCTCTCCAATCACAGTGCCTCGATGCAGAGACTGTATTAGGTATGCAAACTCCTCACCAGCTGCAGCAGTGTAATAGCTAGTCAGCACATATACTCCCCTTTTGGAGCCATAAGAGGTCCTGCTGATGTTACATAAGGTATGAAAGTCAGTGGTCAAGTTCTTGACCCTGTCATAGATAGTGAAGAGATGAATAGTCATTGAGCTGTCATAGAGGTACGAGAGGAGAATTGCTAGTGAGTCTGATGATCCTCCAGTGTTATAACGCAGGTCAATTAAAAGATTATTGGTTTCATTGATTGGTTCCCAGACCTGCTTTGTAATTTGGTCTTGCAGCTTAACCAAGACCGAACGTTTAGGGAACCTATCACAGCGGATGTATCCTGCATCTCCAGATAATATTTCCACTTTAAATAATTTGCCAACAATGTCTGCAAAAGTTGACTCATCAGTGGGTAGGTTGTCTATGTCTGAGACATTTTCAGTGATGACTGGAAAATTTGGCATGAACTTGACAGTTAACCGTGAATCTTCAGATGCAGTCTGCAGCTCGTAATTTAGCTTGGCTGCTAAGTCTTCCACAGACAGGATGGTGAAAAAGTCTGCATTAGCTATTTGGTTGAGTATAGTTGATATCCTGTCTCTGAATGCATAGAAGCATTGAATAATTTCTGATACTCTTTTGACTGCCTTTGGGATGGCTCTTCTGGCAGCCAGCAGAGCTTTTGCTTTTGAAATGGCTTCTTTTGGGTTAACAGTAACAGATGGTGAAACACCACTCACCTCCCAACTCTGGCCTGTAATCGGGTTAATGGATCGAGCAACAGGGACTGTAATATAAAAACCAGTATCACTAATCTTGAACTTTTCCACTTTGACTGACCCTCCTGCAGATCTTTCCCCAACAATGATAGCCCTTTTAAGGTGCTTCAAATTGTACGCAACTGATTCCGCAGCCCCCAAGGTGCGCTTGCTGATTAAAACAATCAAGTCTTTATTCATACCATACCTATTGCCCAGAAGAGCTGGCATTGTCCACATTTCCTTAGTTGTGTTAGTGGGTCGATCAAAAATTGTGTCTATGAGCAAAAGTGGGTCAGGTTCAGAGAAATAAGAAATGATAAAAGGAACTCCAGACAAGTCTCCCACTGAGCTGAAGCGCAGATCGAATATCATTGCAGAAGTGTGAACAAGCTTGTTCCAGATGTTCTCATAAAGGAGACGTCCCAGTTTTGCAGCCACATCCTGACCTATAATCCGGTCAATCCTCAGGTAGCCGACATTGTTGTCCATCAGCTCCAGTTTAACCGAATTCCTGATTAGCCTTATCAGCTGTTCGGTGGGGAGCATTGGAAGAGCAGGTGGCGTGATGGGAACGTAGTTAGGCTCATATGACACAATCAGCCTGGGGTCATTGAGTGCACCTTGGACACCGGCAGTCAGTACAGCTGCAAGAGTCTTCCGATCGGATATGTGCAGGATTTCACCACTGCTTATAGCCTCCTGGATCGCCTCCTGCATGCCGATTAAATTCTCTGGGTAGCAGTAGTTGTCAAAGAGGATTTTAGCCATGTCCAACACCAGTGCAGGCTGAAACGATCCATCAGTGATTAACACCTGAATGAAGAGTGCAAAAGAAAGCAAAAATCGAGGCATATCTGCAAAGCTTCGCTAATATTTGTCCACAGTTTATGTACATTCATTCAGGGAAGCGGATCTTTGTTAGATAAAGCTCTACTTTCACTGTCAGGTTTGGGATCACATTAACATAAGAGGCTTTTCCTCTGAATAAACCTTTAATCGCATTATCTTCAGTGCATCAGAAAGACAATCACAAACCAAAATCTGCTGAAATCATGAAATATGAGTTTCCCTTCTCATTTTAAACTATTTTTTAAACATTCACACAATCAGTAATGAGTTTCAGATAATTGGAGGCACCGCTGGGATCACTGTTTATCAGGTCAAGGTTTGGGACAGTTGGGTTTTGGTTTGAGTCTGAATACAACATTTCATAGTTAAGCACACATGACGTTTCAAAACAGGTTTCAATTTTCATACATTTGTGTTTGCTAGCATAAGAAGTATGCAGCATGAATAATGTTACCAGTGCCAAAGTGCCTTTGTTTTCAAAGCGGCTTTCAAAGAGATTACCTCAGCAGCATTTTATAATAACAGAGTTTCAGGCAGCGCCAAAACAAAATTATACAACCCCACCCGTTCTGAATGCTAATTGGTGCAATCCTGCCTGATCTTTTAATACCCCGTCTCTTATGCAATGTTGTCTGCTGATTCCCAGTGGCCAATGGGAGAGGTGAATCTCATTTTAAGACTTCAGAAGCTTTGTCCAGTGCACCAGATGGGAGGGAATATTTGGCTCAGCACAGAACAGGAACAGAAACAGGGTAATTATGTAGAGGAACCAAAACAGCAATTATGAAAGCTCTGAACTCTGAAAATAGGCACTAATTTCATGCCCAAATGTGTGTTTTTTTAATTATAATTTGTCTGTGTTATGATGATATTTGGTTAAATTAAAATAATGCATTCAGTACTTTCTTTGGCAGTAAAGGTAATCAAACTATATGTGGGTCCCGTTCAAACAATATTGCATATGGTACATGGTAACATGATGGTACCTTCCATTATAGCATATTTGACAGCACTACAGTATATAGAAATATCACCATTTTACTATGAAAAAGTAAAAAATAGTACTCTAAATCTAGAGTACTATAGTACAATAGATCTACATTTAGTAAATAAAAAAACTAGTTGTATTGGCTTCATATTCCATTCCATTATTACCTTCATTATAGATTCTACCACAGTTTTGGTCAATAACAGAGGCCACTCTGGTCTGTTTTAACCATTAGTAACCTAAAATACCAAAGTCTTACACTTAAGACTTCATTCCAGGAGAGCTGCTGGTTTCATTGTTAAATTTTATTATTTAAATGTTGTTGAATCTAGTAAAATATACAGCAATATGTCAATGTATTAAAGCATTTTAAGGCATATTTAATTCAGTATGCTGCTTCTTTTATGTTCCATAAAAAAGTGTGTGTTTATAATTGATCAGTAGAGGGCACTACTTACACATTATTCTGGATTTTTCCTTTGTAAGCTTAAGTTTAGACCAGTGACAAACTTTCTCTGCACAAAACCACTTAACTTGACACTCAAGACAACATAACTTGACTCAGGACTTCCAAAATGTCACATGAAACTATTTCTTAGGTATTTTATATAATAGGGATAACATATATACAAACCAATACTGCACATATGGAATTACACTATGGACAAAAGTATTGAGACACCTGCTCATTCATTGTTTCTTGTGCAATCAGGGATATTTAAGACAGAGCTTATCCTGACTTTGTTGGAGTGTCTCTACAGTCCAGGAAGCACTGATGTGAGGATTTGATTGCATTCAGGATGCTGGATGATCACCACCACCTCATCCCCAACTAGTATCCCAAAAGTATTGGATGGTGCTCTTCAGCTCAATGGTTGATGCCTGGTGCCAACAAGTTCATGTTTAGTCCTATTCTATTGGCAATACTCCTCTACAGGGACTAGATAAGCTAGACAAGCTCAATGAAGGGGTGTTCACAAACATTTGGACACATAGCATATCAAACAATTACTTTTGTATACTGTAGATTGACAAATAAAGTTTGTTTTGAAGTTATGGAGTAAAATACAACCAAGACAACTTATTTAAATTAAAAATATCTTCATAAAAAGCCAGAAAGGCCACAGAGTCAGAGGCTCTATTATCGGCAGCCACATTTAGCCACTTTCATCTCCTTGTACAGATGCCGAACAGTGATGACACCGTTCTCTTGGTACATGACAGTCAAGGAATCCAGCTCTGTTGGAACGCAGCATGCTTTGTTGGCTTTTTTGGGGTTGCTCAGGTTCACCAGAGTTTGGATGATGGCGTGTTTGGACGGGGTTACGTCATCAGTCAGGGGGAAAGAGCACACCCCTTTACACTCATATGCCTCATACTCTGTTGGGGCCACAATCCACTTGTCCCATCCGATGTCCTTGAAGTTGACCCTCAGCGAGGTTCTCCTGCAGTAATTCTTCTGGGCACGTCTCTTTCTTCTGGGATGGGCCTCGCTGGAGTGGTCATCAAATGGATCCATCCTTGTGAGAAAAATCTCATTGTCATCAGTCTCTGTCTCCCTAACCGTGCTTTTCCTTTTTCTGTTCTCAAGGTCATCTGAGAAGACAATCAGGACGGGCGACCTATCGTTACCCAAACTCAGACTGATATTGTAACCCCCTCCTTTAAAAGACCCACAGCCCCAGCTTTCTGTCATGACCTCTAGCTCCCCTGCTCCGTGGCTTGATTGGAGCCAGCTGTGGATGGCACTAGTGACATCCAACACCTCCCAAGAGTCTTCTGCATCACTCATGTCCTTCTTGTCCAGGTGGCGGAGAATGTCTTGGTCCCTCATGTGCACCACGTCATACACATTAATGGAAGTGAAGATGCCATTGCAACCGGCCTGACCTCCATCCCACAGGGTGAAGAGTCGCAGTTGCACCATAGTGACCTCCTCGAAAGCAGGGACGGTGATGTTGAACAGTAGTCGGTGCATCGTCTTATTTTCGCTGATACCTGTTTGGGTCACATCTGCACAGAAATCAGAAAACTGTTTTAGTTTTGAACATATATTTGTTCTATGCTGGAGCCAATTTATTATGACCACCCTGGTTCTGCTCGGGACATCACAGATGCCATGTGACAGGGTTTACTGCATGTATAAATAAGTGAGCACACCAGTCAGTGTGTAAAGTGTAAAAGCATTATTATGGACAAAAGACGTGATGTGACTGGTGTCCATGATAACAGGGTACCAGGTGAAACATGGTGGAGGCAGCATCTCAGAAACCACTAACTTTATGGGATGTGCTAGAGCCACTGTAGTGAATGTGTACTGAGAATGGACTTCTTGTACATTGAATGTCTGAAAGGAACAATAACTGAAGTGGTAAAAAGCCATCAACACACCACAGTGGACCAGTTAACCTCTATAATGGACAAGGATCAACATGTCAGGTGACATATGTGACGTCCGGTTCAGGGGTCATCATAATATTCTGAAATGATCATGTAATGTTTAGTTTAATATCAGTCTCTGTACTAAGAATCCCATGTTTTACAGTTTTTGTATTTTCCAAAATATGTGCAGCCCAAAGTCTAAGACTTGTCCTTCAGAAGTGTGACAATCAGAAAACCGACTATAGATGGCAAAAATTACTATCAGACATTACTTTAAAATCTTCTGTTAATTGTACTTATTTTTTAGTTTTATATTCTAATTTATACTTTTTGTGAAACATTTTGTTTATAAAGGTTAATTATAACTATCCTCAATTATATTTAATCAATTTTTAATGTTATTCCATCCACCTTCTTAACAGCTTAATCCTGCTCAGGGTCACGGTGAGTTCTCTACCCCTTCATTAGGCACTGGGAAGAGCATTATACTAATGAACTGTACCCATGACAGGGCACCAATCTATTGCTGGACACAACCACACACACATACGCACACGCACTCACACCAGTGCAATTCAAATAATAATAATAATAATAATAATAATAATAATAATAATAATAATAATAATAATTACAACCTTGACCTGGATAAAGTGGATACTATAGTGGATGGATGGATTAATAATAATAATAATAATAATAATAATAATAATAATAATAATAATAA
>BRDA01010727.1:56086-66635 GCA_036984385.1 Crenuchus spilurus
ATTATTATTATTATTATTGTTGTTGTTGTTGTTGTTTATCTTTGAATGTTATTACTCTCTATGTTATTACACTGTGTAGTCTGGTAGACTTTCTTGGGCTTTTGTGTTTATGTTTTGTTTCTTTGATTGTTACAATGCCAGGAGTAAAATAAATGAGGATACCCTTTTTGGTGCTATATACTGTAGAACCATTTTCAAAAAGCTTTTCTTTGGAACACATTCTTCACTGATCTGAAGAACCCTTTCATCATGCAAAAGGTTTGTTGTACTCTTTAGAAAAAAATGTTCTTTAGTAAATGGTGAAAGGGTTCTTCAGCTCAATGAAGAATGTGTTAATGGTTCTTTACAGAAGCTTTTTAAAAATGGTTCTGTTATTCTTATGATGTCAAACTTGTAATCATAGATGAACCATTTTTGGTGCTATATAGAATAATTTTCAAAAAGCTTCTGTATAGAACCATTTATAACACATTATTCAACAATCTAAAGAACCCTTTCCACAAGGAAATATGCCTTCAATCATCCAAAGGGTTTTTTAAGTGTTCATTGTCCCTTATATATCCATTTACTTTACTAAAGAACATTCAAAGAACCATTTTTTAAAAGAGTGTAAACAAGACGTAACTATGCCAGAACCAATTTTGGTGCTATTCAGAACCTTTGTAGTACTCATTGATCTGAAGAACCCTTTCGCCATGCAATGTGTATGTAACCATTTTCATTACTAAAGAACCCTTGAAGGATTGCCTTTTTAAGGGTGTATGAGAAAAGAGGTGCAAAACAGAACAATTTGGTGCAAAACAGAACAATTTTCAAATATCTTATCAACCTGAAGATCCCTTTCACCAAAGAAGCCTTGTTTTCAAGAGGACTTGCCCTTACCCTGCACGGTGAAGCTGCGAATGACGTCGGACTGAGGAACCGAGGACTTATCCGAAGCATATTTGTTGTACAGCTCCATCATGAAGGGAGGAGGCTGAACCTTCTTCTGCTCCTGAGGGACTCCGGACAAGTTCAGCATCCTCAGAAAGTCTTCCTTCATGGTACCAAGAACGTTTTTGAACCTGGAATGCAAGCTGTCCTCTTCGTTGAGGTCGTCTTCAAGGGCCTGAGCCAACTTTGTGTCTTCCCATCGAGAGACATCTACGGATCTGCTTTGACAAGAACCAATCAACGTGAGGCTCAGGTGGAGCAGCAAACACCCAAGTCCCTCCATTGTCCCAAGGTCTTGTGTGACCGTTGTGCATCTGGCTTTGAAGGAGAACCATTGACACTGGTTGAGTTCACTCCCATACCCTGAACAGTAAACAGTACAGGCTCTTGACCACCGAAATAGAAGCTCGGATACTCTTATCTGAACCATTGATGTTTCAAGCTTTCTTATCATTGGGGGGCTCACAGTTAATGAAGTTTCTGTAAACATTTGTGGCTAATGAGTGAGACTCTGGACATGCAAGGCCACGCAAGAATGCGCGCATCCCTCTGCCGGGGTCAGATTTGTACACTTCGGGTCTTTGGATGTTTGCAAGGATCCCACTTTGCCTTGCTGGGTACATGAATAATGTGTGAATGCTTTTGAGAAACAAAGAGAATATGTTCCAAAAGTGGCGAGAACCCATTGTACCAAGAGATTGAGATTGCCTTCCCAATTGTCGCTGGGTAATTGAGTTTAAGGACGTTGGCCTGTGCAATGCTGTAGTTTGTCACTCAAGACAACTCATTAGGTTTCAACTGGAGGGAATCTGTTCAATGAAGCTGAAGAAAATTAGTTGGTCTCATCAGCCATAACATTAAAACCAAAGGCTAACATGCTCCACCTACCAAAACATTGGAGTCTACAAGATGTCTGAAGGTATCAAGACGTTAGCAGTAAGTCCTGAAATGTGTGAGGTGGAGCCACCATGGAGGTCTGGAGTATCCGGGAGTGGTATTAATGTTGTGGCTGATTAAGATTGCCACATATTCCTTATTTCAGATCAGGTTAAATAACGTTGAATCTGTGTTAGCAAAAAGTATTGGGACACCTTCCCATTCAATTCTTCTGCACATTAATCAAGGGAGCACAATTCAATTTTAATCCAATTGTATCCATTTTATTTCATTCTCCCAGTACATTTACTTCTCACTGTATTTACACAGACCTTGTATCTCCACTCATTGTCCCTTTTAGCGCCAGTGACCATGCACATGCACTATGTACTGACAGTAGCACATCTGACTGTATACTTTGTTCTTCAATGGTCTGGACCCCAACAGAGCAGGTGTGTTAGTGTCACTACTGGAGTGAAAACAGTGCACCAACCAGCAAACAGCATCAGGACCAGAGGACCAACAAGGTAGGTGTATCTAATGGACTGGACACAGTGTTTAACATTTCCAGCAGTTCTAACACACCACCACCACATCAGTGTCACTGAGAATAATCCACCTGCTCTGAGTATTGAAGAACAGAGTCACTAAGTGTACAGAGAAACAGATGTACACACTTAAAAGAGATGGTTCTTTAGTAAAAAAATGGTTCTAACACTAAAAGGGTTCTGCATGATGAAAGGGTTCTTCAGATTGATGAGGATTGTGTTGTAGATGGTTCTACACAGAACCTTTTTGAATTTTTTTTTCTGAATATAACCCCTAAAAGGGTCTTGTTACAGTTATGATGTCAAGTTTTTTGTGCTAAATAGAACCATTTTCAAAAGGCTTTTGTATAGAACCATCTATAGCAAGTTGCTCATCAGTCTCATCCTTGGGTTCTTTGAGTGTTCACGGATCTGTATAGAACCATTTTCCTTACTAAAAGTCCCTTGAAGAGTCATCTCTTTCAAGAGTGTAGATGGTTCTATACAGACATCTTTTGAAAATAGTTCTACTGTATATAGAACCAAAAAGAGTTCTTCTTGACATCATCACTTCAGTGTACTACTGTCAGTACGTAGTGCATGTACATGGTCAGTGGAGCTAAAATGAACAATGAGTGGAGATACCAGTGAGTGTACAAAGCCAGTGCTTTAACAGTATCACTCAAATCTGAACATTAAATAAATGTTTACATGTGTTAATGGCTTAGTGATTATCATGTGCTTGTAATGTTACATTAAGTAAGGCTTTTCTTCACTCCTTCACTATATTGCATGAGGCAAAGCCAATGAGAATATAGTCTCTCTTATGTCTTGACCAGTGGCAGGTCATCCATCTATCCATCCATCCATCCATTATATTCTGCTTTGTCCTGGTCAGTGTCCTGGTAAATCCTCTACCCCTTCACTGGGCACATGTCAGGGCATTATCCAATGGCAGGCTGCCCCTGCCATCTTCACAGTAAGTTCACTAGGTGGCAGCAATGTTTCATGAGTCATGTGCTTTGGACTGTTTTTTTCATAAATGCAGTTTAAGAAGACTTACCTATATGTGGCAAATGTACAGGTGTTAATGAATGATAATGCACATTGTAAAGAGATTAAATGTCATTTAACAAATGCTGCCACAATCATAGAACAAAAAAATGTGCTATGATGACAAAGTGTGTTTGTGTTCATAATTTAATTCATAAGCGATCATATATTCAGTATTTATTACACATAAAGTGACATATTTCAAGCATTTTTTGCTTTAATGTAGATCAGAATGGCTCATGAAAATGTCTCAGAAGATGATAATATGTGATTAGGGATTAAGGAGAACAGAATCCAAACCATCTGAAGTCCAGTGTGTAGTTTCTGCAGATGGTTTGAACTGCGGCTATTGGTCCAAGATTTTAGAGCACTTCAAGCTTCCATCTACAAACAAGTTTTACAGAGATGCCCAGCAGCTGCCCACAGTGCCAACACTACTACTGACCATCATATAACTGTGCTGGATTGGCTAACTCAGTAATAAGTCACACTGATCAACATGAAAACACAGAAGACTTGAAATGTCACTTTGTGTGTAAACGTTTAATATTCTTATTTTATTGATGTACACAAATTTGCAAACTTCACCACATCCTTTTTCTGGTGGTACTAGTCTCGGTGACTAGCAGTGACCAGCAGTTTTTAGCTGTGGCTTTCATGAACACTCAAGTCTTTAGTCAAATTACCATACATGTGCATCCATACCGGTTTTGAGGTTCTGAGGTCTGGAGTGTAGGAACGATCAGTCATTGAAATTGTTCAATCTGAGCAGCTGGTGGCATATCTTGCCGCAATCAAAGTCTCGTGCAGGCTTATCCACAGTCCTGTTTTATCGGCAAGAGCAGGTTTCCACAGACATGCTGGGGTAGACCTTTAGCACCATGTTCCTACTGATGTCCAGGAATAGCACAACCAGGGGGTTCATCTTCTCAGGGACGCAGCAGGGCTCGGGAACTCCAGGGACAATCCCCACCGCCCTCACAATGCTTTGGATGGTGGCATGATTGGACGGATGGACAGCCTAGGGATGCCAAAGAGAGTCAGAAAACTACAGATGTTGACACATTGTCCTTGTTCTGCTAACAACAACCTGTATCCACAAAGGCTCCCAGATTTGGAGCGTTGATCTAGGATTAGATCCCTTTTGATCACTCTGGCTTTCCTGAGGGGAACAGTTCCTAGACCAAAGCCAAATTGACCATAGAGGTGCACTACTGTTATAGACTGTAGTCCATCTGTTTCTCTTTGTTACCCTCCTTTCACCCTGTTATTTAATGGCCAGGACCCCCTTAGTGACAGTGAAGTGGTGGTGATACAACCTACCTTGTTGGTCCACCTTGTAGATGTAAAGTCAGAGACAGTAGCTCAGTAGTTTTTGTTGGTCCGATAGTCCTTCATTGGTGACACCATTGGCTATGTTTGATTCAGCACAGCACACACTAACACACCACCACCACATCAGTGTCACTGAGAATGGTGGTCCTGACCATTGAAGAACAGGGTGAACAAAGTATACAGAGAAACAGATGTACTACTGTAAGTACTGTATATGGTCATTGGAGCTAAAATGGACAATGAGGGTAGATACAAGGTACCTACAGTAATGACCAGTGATGTATGCTTGCACCTGCAGTTGTCACCACTTTTGGTAGATATTATAGTTTTATTTACTCAAGAAAATGTAAGTTACAGTGTCATTGGGGAGAACGTCTGATCTACACCATTACGTCATTATTGACTACTAACCTTGGGCATGGGAAATCCACACGTTCCTGCGCAGTAGTAGGCATCAAATGCTTTCGGGGCCAGTATCCACTCGCTCCAACCTATATCTGCAAAGTCTACTCTCAGGTAGCGTCTAGCGCACACTCGAGGCTCGCTCCACTGTTTACGGCGAGCCTTCTTCATGGTCCTCTCATCAAAGCTCAACTCCTGGGACCTGCTCCCTTCGTTTGTAACCTCATGGCCTTGACTCTTGGGTGAAGGCTTGGGCTTTAATGCAAAGTAGGTATTGTACCACAGGTCCTTGTGTTTCAGATCATTGTCCAGGATGTCAGGGAGGAAGTTATTCCCTAATTGGTCAGCATCTCGTCTGATCCTGGAGCTTGGCATGTCAAAGGGTGGTCTAGTTCCTCGCTCTTCTGATACAGGAAAAGGACTGTACCTCTGCAAGCTCATGGCAATGCTGTTTGGCTCAGTAATGGAGAGGTCATTGGTGTACACAAGAAGGTAGGGTAGACTGTAAGAAACTAAGGCATCTTGGCGCCATTGGTGCCTTTCTTTGAAGTAAATCTCTGCTGAAATAAAGAAGTCATTTTGAGCTCGGGCTTCCTGAACACTTGCAGAGACATCTATCACCTGCCAAGTTCCTTTTCTTTGAGGGGATAATGTTATGTTCCCCAAATCAGAAGAAGTGGCTGCATTGCTTGAAATTCCACGAAGAACAAGCTGCATGGAGGTTGTTGGCTGCTGGACACGGCACAAAGGTCCTCGGGAACGTCGGCAGCTCCAAGACCGATGGCGCCCATGTTGATCAAGGATGTGCAAGCTTGCAGACAGAACCACCTCTGACTCAGGGATGGAGGTCAGGTTGAAGTAGAAGAGGACTTTGCTGTTGGAAGACACTGGAAAGGAATATTTCAAAGAAAGAAACAAACATAAGATGAGATCAAATACAGTGTTGTCAGGATGCTGATGTGTTTGAAGACTAAAACTTCCACAACAACTGGGATATAATTAATCTGGGATATAATTAACTAAAGCTAAAGTTACAGGGACCACAAATTTCAACTATTTCACTACTAATGTGAAAGTAAAATTACATTAAGTTAAATGTAACCCTTTCAGGTATAATAGTCATTACACTGGACATGTCATTCATCATCTTCTCAATACATTGGTTTTAACATTACAATTGTCGATCAGTCTCTATGGCTGCACCACATGTTGGCCAAGTGCAACAAAACACATGGTAAACAAAAACGGCTGAGTGATAACCAGGAACAGTACCTACTTCAGGGATTTCCTTCTACAAAAAAAATATGTTCTGTAAGAAGAAATTAAAATTAATAATATGTCAGCTACTGCTGGCATTGCTCATCCTAATGATCTTATTGCTTTTATACAGCAGCTAAAATGTACTTTTATTGAATAAAAAATGTGTTTTATGATTTGTAAAATAATTACACATGCTTTCAATTTACTACTAAACACTAAAAATGTAGGAGCTTTTAGATTTTTAGTTCCAGAAATAATTTCTTTCAGGCTGCACAGCACTAAAGGGACTTGATGTAGCTCAGATTTGTGTCACAAGAGGGCACCTTACAGATACAACAAAATTTAAGGCCCTAGCCTCATTGCTGGGAGGGCAGCCATCATGGCGCCATTCTTCAACTGAGTGCTCAGTTCTATTTGTTTGGGACTTAAGCAGCAAATTTATCAGCAAAAAAACCCCAGCAAAATTCAACTGAAGATGTGACACCTGGTTTATTAGAAGCTTTAAGCAGCAGCTCAGAAATGAACGAGTTGAGTAGAAAGAACAGTTTCAACTTTCATATGACTCCTCAACTTTTGGGTGGAGCTTAGCTGCCATAAAGTTATGGAAGAGGATATTAGTAGTGATTTAGTATGAATGACTGGCTCCAGAACAACAGTTTTAGCATGACTGAATTATATTTAGTAAAATATGAGTATGAGTACATTATATCCTGATAAATTACATCATAGTAAACATTTCTGAGCGTATAGTTGATAACATCAGTACTTATAGAACAGTGCATGAGCTGTATGTTGCATTTTAAAAAGTGCGTAATTGATCTTAAATTGGGTTTAGTTTTAAAGTGCCTATGTTGGTTTAATTTGCCAGTTCAGTATTTAAAAATAGTATCACAAGTATTGCAATTATACATTTTGAGTATATGGCCCAACCCTAGCTTACATACATTTTTATAAAATAAAAATAAATGAAAAGATGAGCAGTGAGATCCATTTTTGGAAAAATTCAGCTCATATAAAGTGAATAAAATGTAAATGAATGTACAGGTGATCTTGCATTAGTGGGGAAACCTGAGAAAATGTTTTCTTTTATGTGCTTTTGTCTGAAGTTCTCTTGACTTTCACTCACGGCTGAAATATGACTCTCAGTAGTTCTTAAAACATCTTTAACTCACTTAAACATAAATATATTTTTTTCTACTAAGCGGCTAAGAAAAGAAAAAAAATGTAAATAGTTTATTCTGCCATAAGACTTTGTCAGTTTAAATTTAAATGCAGCATAATGTTTTAGTAAATAATAATAATAATAATAATAATAATAATAATTGTTATTATATTTATTTGTATTACACCTTTCAATCATAAGAGTTGATAAAAAAGTGCTTTAAGACAAAAAAGAGGTAAATATAAAAACATAAAATGAAAAGTTTATAAAGCACAAATATAAAATAAAGTTACTGAATAATATAACAGAAAATAATATCTTATTAAATATTATATAATTACATTAAATAAAAATGATACATAATAAATAATATAAAATAAGATTTTAAGAAGTAAACATTTGATTAAAAATAAGAAACATGAAAACATATCTGATAAATAAAATCTGAAAAAAAATAAAACATAATAAAGTTTATCTTTAGCTGCCTTGTGTAATTCTGGTACTGATGTTGAGGGTCTGATCTCTGTTAAAAGTAAAGATAAAATTACCTGAGACCGCTCTGAAGCTCCTGACCGTGTTGTCCGTCCTGTGTCGGTGCTGTTCTTTGCTGAATTTTTCATAAATTTTCAACATACTTATTGACATCATGTCCCTCTCTGATCCGTCTGGGTTCTGAAGAACCTCCTGCTTAAATGAGCCCACCAGTTTACCTTTAACGATTTCCAAAGCCAGGACAATGTAGATGAAAGAAATGGAGATAAGTGCCATATTTAAACCAGCATCACAGGTTAAATTTTCCAGAAGCGTAAAGAAAAATCAGGAGAAAACGTTTCAGAGCTCTTAAAGATGCTGGAGCTCCTGAAGTCCGCTCAGACTCTGCAGCTTCATACACTTGTTTCCTCAGACTGAGGAGAGCAAGAGGAGCAAAAACTTCTACAGCAGTGACTGAGAGAGGCTCCCAGCCAACCAGAGCCTGCCCAGAGTCTACTGAGAGTCTGTACAGCAACCAGAGTGGACGATGTGTCTACAGAGAAGACAGCATTTCAGCACTTCTTCAAGAGCATCTTGTGGAGACTCTGAGTGTCAAGCCCAATCTCCAGACCTGAACACTGAAAAACTCTGGAAAAACCTATAAGCCAATAATATTAACCATTTAATATTTGCTCAACCATTTGCTAGATCACATTTAAGTCCCTATATCATATTGAAGAACATCACAGAAGGTGATTGTGCCATCTCTACCAATCGGTAGAGGTATGTTAGGCTAAAAAACACCCACCAGAGGTCACAGATGAGTTTTAAAAATTTTTAATTTAAAAACATATTATTATAAAGTTTTTATTCTGATTTTACCATAAAGTGTCCAGTTTAAAATAGATCTTACAAAAATACATTTTTATTAGTATTAAACATTATTATTATTAAAAATAATAAAATACTTAATTTGCTTCTTTCTTGGTGATGATGCTTAAGAGTTAAAATATTTACAAAAGAAGAAGAAAGTAATTTAAAAATCCAATTAGTAAATAAATAACAGTAACAAAAAAAGACTGATAAAAATAATAATATTAATGTGATAATCTGCAGAAAAAAAAGTGCTATATACACTAATGGTCAAAAGTTTGAGGTCACCTTTTACATTGAATATCTCCCATAACACTTTAGTTTCAGATGAAAGTTCTTGTTTCTAGCTGTCTGGAGTTGATGACAAACTCAACAAATGCTCCAGATATTCAGTCTTCTGTGGTAGAAGGCTGAAGTAGGACCTTGTTTCTAGCTCAGTTTCAGTGCTTCCCACAAGTTGTTGACAATGTTTATAGATGTTAGTACAGCTGTTTAGTCTCCATCAAAAGTTAATCTGTCAGTGTTTTGGTTGTGTCTCATGTCCATGTGCTTATGTTTACCTTTTGTCTCCACCTTGTTTCCCGCCCAGGACACGCCTCTCGTCAATGCATTCACCTGTGTTACCATGTTCACTCCTGGTTGCACCTGTCCTTGCCCTGATTACCCTGATTACCCTGTGTATATTTATGCCTATCTTTATTTTGTTTTTGGTTTGGTCTCGTCATCACGTTCTTTCGTTTTCCTTTGTTTTTGCTCAATAAAAGTCCACCTGCTTGCACTTACATCCTGGCTTTTACAGCCAATACTGACATACATATTTCATACAAAGTGTTAAAATAACCCAAACGTTGCCTCAAGCAAAAATCTCACACCAACTCACTTTTGAACGAAAATACAGGCAAATGTGCAGGTTCACTGGTGATGACTTTGAGTACGAATACAGTCCAATGTATCTGTTTTTGCAATAAAAGTCCAGATGAATCATTGCAGTGATGAGTTAAATACCGAGCCTGTGTTCTGAATCTTAACCTTTTAGGTTGTGTTTAGATTAGATCAGATTACACTTTTGTCAATGTGATGATGTCTGCCTGATTAAAATACTATCAGCTAAGGATGTTAGCAAACGGTAGCCAGAAGTCCATAAACTGACACAAACACATCTACATCATTATTGTGGTATATTTTTGATTTTACAGTCATCTTATAGACTTTAGTACTATATACAGTTAAAACATATTTTACAACAAATTTCATGATTATTCAATGCATTTCGGTTAAATACAAAACTCAACACTGATAATAATTTTTTTTTACTAAATAATATATATATTTTATAAATTAATAATAAAGTCATCCAGACTATGAAGGAACACAACTGATGTCTCAAACACATTATGAGGCAATAAATGCAAGTCATGAACTCTTGACGAGACACAACTGTTAATTAACTGAAAGCCATTCCAGGTGACTACCTCATAAAGCTGACTGAGAAAATCCCAAGAAAGCTGCATCTAACCAAGAGGTGCCTACTGTGAAGAATGTAAAATATAAACATATTCTGGTTCAGTGGCGTGCACAGACATTTTGGGGGGCAAGTGCTCAGGGGGGAAAAAGGGCACTTTTTAGCGCACGTGGAACATTATGGCGTTATATTTGT
>BRDA01010728.1:0-20190 GCA_036984385.1 Crenuchus spilurus
AGAGAGAGAGAGTTAATATATATATATATATATATATATATATATATATATATATATATATATATATTAATGTATTTGATAACTATTATCCAGAGTGACTTACAGATTGGCGTTCATGAGTTCAAGTCCTCATCTGAGCAGAGTTTCCATGTTCTCTACGTGTCTGAGTGGCTTTAAACCCGGGGTCACCGGTTTCCTCCCACAGTCCAAAAACATGGAGGTCAGGTGGATTGGCTACTTTAAAATTGTTTGTGTGTGTGTGTGTGTCTGTGATGGATTGGCACCCTGTCCTGGGCTTAGTTGAATAGTGTACGTTAATGCCCTGCTCTGTGCCCAGCGAGGGGGTAGGGGACTAACTGCGACCCTGATAAGGATTAAGCGGGTGTGATAATGGATGGATGGATGGGTGGACTTACAGATTAATTTGATTAACTATGAAGGTAAACATAATTTTGAGAGTCTTGTCTAAGGGAAAACTTGAAGAGTCTTGGATGAAGAGAATGTCATTTTATATATATTAAAAAAATATTAAGGATAATCAAACTTTACAAATCAGCACACCAGTATACAGTAAATATCATGATATTTGGCATCCTTGTGATTTGCAGCCAGTATTTAAAAGCCTATTATAATACAAACTCTGGATTTCAAAGCTATTTTTTTAGTTTAAATCAGTGCAATTTTACCTGGGCTCTGGAGTAGGAGAATGGAGTATCTTCTAACTTGGCCACCTTCACTTCTTCATTACCAGTGTTGGGAACGTTACTTTAAAAAAATAATTAGTTATAGTTACTCACTACTTGTTCAAAAAAGTAACTTAGTTAGTAACTGAATTACTCTATAATAAAAGTAACTCGTTACCAGGGAAAGTAACTATTTGCATTACAGTTAAAAAAAGTTATGTCAAAGAATAAGGATTTTTTTTTAAAAAAGCAGTTTTCACAGTCAGTTGAAATGAGTAGAACAGAAAGGTGTTTGTACATAACTTTTGATATTTATTGCACATCAACAGACCAGTGCAGGATAAAATCCTTTAAAATACCAAATCTTTTTTTTTTTTAAAGCAAAAGTAAACAGTTACACTATATAAAGTGCATTTGCATCTACCAAATTAAATTAAATTCTCTCAAACTGAGACAACTGGTTTGTTCACAACAGAAGTAAGCTTAACAACAAAACCTATATAGTGTTATTCTTCAAAAATCAAGCCTTTGCTGCTTGGCGGACTTTGCTCCGAGTCCTTTGCTAGTGGACGGCTTACTATCATCTGTGGTGTCGGTGTGTCTAGCCACTAACTTTGTAGCTGCGTGGGTCGTTGTGAGATGCTTTATTAAATTAGAGTTGCTTACAGTGGATGTCGACAAAGTCTTCGCCCGAGGACACAATGAGGTTTTTGCCTTTAACCTCAATGAATTTGAAATAATGTTTATATCGCCACCTTGAAAATGCTAACTTTTCTTCAGCTTGCTGCTGATTTGCCATTTCTGCCTCTACTCCGTTTGTATAGTGTGTCACTGGTGTGCTTCGGCACACGTGTAAAAACACTGGCTCTGATTGGCTACCATAACGCTGCCTTAGCCAATCGCA
The DNA here is from genome assembly GCA_036984385.1 of Crenuchus spilurus. Lineage (NCBI taxonomy): Eukaryota > Metazoa > Chordata > Actinopteri > Characiformes > Crenuchidae > Crenuchus > Crenuchus spilurus. Next base: position 1,588 of record BRDA01010728.1, read on the forward strand.
TACTGACTTAAGTTAAACAGGTGTTACACCGAGAACTGTGACCTATCGAGATCTGTGACTTCTTCTATCAAGTCACAGATCTCGATAGGTCACAGTTCTCGGTGTAACACCTGTTACTCCTCACTAGCCTGAGCAGAGGTCCGCTCGGATTACTGTTAGTATATCAATATATAGTAACGCACCGCTTTTAATGACCAGTAACATCAATGTCATTGTAACGACACGAAAAGTAATTATTTTATCCCGTTACTGACAAAATGACGTCGTTACCTAACGCCATTATTTTTAACGCCGTTATTCGCAACACTGTTCATTACTAATTACACCACTGACCATAATAATGTCATCACCAAGAAATACAATGCAGTGTATTTCATTGTCTAAATGAAAATGTTATTGCTCAAATGTTCTAAAGATAGTAATGTCATTCACAGCATGAGAAGAAACTGAGTCATGAATGAGAAAAGATTTATATTGCGATCCCTTTCTTTTCTTTAGTAACATGAGTGTTCATTTTGCTTCATGTTTATTTTACTGCAAGCGTATATACAGTGCTGCTTTCATTGTGCTTTTTCATAAGACTTTACAACTGCATTAAAACCACAACTTCTCAACATTCTGTTAGACACGTGCAGAGCAAGCAAGTGCACCAATATGGTGCAGACAGCTGTGAAAATGGAAAGCCCCAAACACTAGGGTGTGAAAGGCAGGAGGCACAGCATGCTCATCTTAAGTTTCTAAAGCCCACAAACTGACAAATGGAAAAAGACTGACAACAGGAAAATCATAAAGCTATACATTTAATAATTTAATAATATTTAAATAATATGCAACATTAGACACCCTCCTGTTAAACTCATTATTAACATCATTTATTGATGTTCTAATTATAAATAAGTTAACCATCTTCTACTGAGAACATACGACATACATCTACTGAACACTTACTCTTTATGTACTGACATTTAACATTTAGGAAATAAATATTGTACTTGATGATATCTAAAAGTTGTAAATGATGGCCTGTGTAAAAGTTATAGTCATTAAATTCAATTTGCTAAATTCAGACAGTAAATAAAACCTATAGACCAAAATGTGAAGAAAATGTTTGTTGTAGAGGAGAACTTACATCTTACTGAAACTTTAACGTAATGAAGTACTGATCATTCAAACCAGGCATTGGATGATACACATACTCTACATACACACTAGTTAGGATGATCTTAATACTGACAATGCTTCTTAGAAACTGGGCACAGGTGACTAAACTGTATGCACATATATTTATCTTGCATATGGGTAGTTTTCTCAACATATTACATTTAAAGTTACTTGTAAAGTGTTGCCATTTCCTGATTGGATTAAGGGTAATGTTTAACTGGAGCCTTCACAGCATGCAGAATGCCCTTTGATTTGTTAGTAACTGGTTGATCTGCCATACAGACGCACACAGTGCAAGTGAACAAGCAACTCAGAATGTACTTCCGCCTAGTTTCTTAACAACATATGAAAAACAGATGCAAATAAATTATTCAGTTAGTTACACCAATGCTTTCATGCTGCTTTGAAGGCTTGTCCCAGCTGCTACAGGGCCATAGCTAATTTTAATTCTGTGTCTACAGCATGCGTAACCAAGAGGAATTTTGCGCTATCCACTTAGTCTTACTGATCCTAATTTTTGTTGCTATGTGCTGTCTTTTAGGACTGGACACATCAAGATGATGGCAAACCAACACTATTGAGCTGTGAAGTGTGCTCAACCTGAATTCCTCAGGAAAAGGCCAACACTTGATGACAAGCTGATGGAAATGCATGACTTTGTTTTGTACCACTGCTGGAACCAAGTTTGGATTATATATTTGATTTCATTGGAGCTGTCTTGAGGATCTTGAACGTTATTCCAGAATGACCTCAAGGTAAACAAAGCATAAACATTCTTAAGAGCTTTGGGACAAACCCTCAGATCTGGACCGATGTGACAAAAATGAATGGAAGCTATTTGAAATGTGTAAATGATACAGAAGACATTAAGCACTACCAGCATCACATCTATGCAATCATCTACACTGTTATCCTTGTCCCAGGGTTGATTAGCAATGTTCTAGCACTCTGGGTTTTCCATGCATATGTGAAAGAGACAAAGAAGGCTGTCATCTTCATGATCAACCTGGCCACCGCTGACCTGCTACAGGTGCTTTCTTTACCTTGGCGCATTTACTACTACCTAAACAGATCATGGCCTTTTGGTCATGGTTTTTGCATGTTCTGTTTTTATTTGAAATATGTCAACATGTATGCTAGTATCTACTTTTTGGCATGCATCAGTGTAAGACGTTGCTTGCTCATTATTTTTCCACTGCACTACAATGTGACTAAAAAGTGGCGAGACCGGGGCTGGTGTTTAGTGGGTTGGATCATGGTTTGCATTGGCTGTTTGCCTTTTCCACTGCTGAGGAAAGGTCCTTCCACAGGCAATATCTGCTTTTCTGAGCTACCCATGATGTCGGTATCCCTAGCTAGTGGAGTGTCTTTGGTCACAGCAGCAGAGCTCATAGGCTTTCTTCTGCCATTAGGTTTGATTTTCACTTGCACTTGGCTAACCGCTGCAAGTTTGCGTGAAAAGAATTGCATTCTGCAAGATGCTGGAGAAAAACGCAAAGCTCTGAAGATGGTGCTGAGCTGTGCAGGTGTGTTCCTGGTCTGTTTTATGCCTTATCACATCACTTTCCCTTTGGACTTCTTGGCCAAATCAAAGATGGAAGTTGACTGCACGTTCAAAAAAGCCATCTTGCGCTTGCATCCCATAACCTTGTGTCTGGCAAGCTTTAACTCCTGTCTTGACCCAATCATGTACTACTTCACCACTGATGAATTCAAGAGGCGTCTCTCCAGGCCAGAGCTGCCGGACAGCTTCCATTTGCACCGCAGGATCTCCTACGCAACAACTGAGTTGACGACGTTGCAGTCTGAGCAAAAAGACTGAGGGTATTCCTCAAGAAACTGTGAAGATATATCAGCTTTATGCATAAAGACACTGGGACAAACAATTTTACTGTAGTTACTGATGTTGAGGGTCAAACCCTACAAAAAGGCTTCAAGTCTAAGCATGAGGACAAATCCATAAGGCACCTTAAGTTCACTTTATTTTTTGATGTGAATTATTCAAATGGGAAAGGCTTTGGGATATAAACTGCCTATGCACTGTGAACCCAGTAATGTAAAACAGTGAATGCAGAATATTTATAAAATAACATGTAGGTATGAGAGTTGTGTAATGTTAAAGCAGTCTGATGTGCATATTTAGAAATGTATTTGAGGATAATTATTAAATAATGTCATAAGACATTTAAGAAGAATAGGTCAAGAGCCTCTCCATTCATATATATATTCATATATATGGAGAGCATTAGGATTACATAATACTGCAAATTTTTTGACCAATACATTCAGTAGCGCTTCACATAAATACACACTAAGTTCATACCAAAAATGTTGCCATGAATATGTTTAAGAAAAGAAGATGAAAGGAGAAAAGGAAATAAAAATAAAAAATCTTTATTTTCAAATTTTCTGGATTCATTTATAGCTTTCTTGCAAGGAAGCCAAGGTTTCCTGTAACCGTGCACCATTTCGGAAGAATGTGAACTGTGCAGGTGTTGCAATTCATTACAAAACAGCTACTGTAGACCAGAGTGTGCAAATGGGTATTTCTAAATGGGTAACTTCTTTAGCACTGTTTAAAAACATGCTTTTAAAAAGAGGAACTTAATCATGAATACTAACTTGCAGACATTCTCAAAGACATTCAAACTGATTATACTGCACAAATATCAATCTGTGTTTTTGGTTAATTACATTTAAACCTCAGAAAATTAGTAAGAAAAACAATGACAAATTTTTAAATACCTGAACGCAATCTTTGAACATGAACATATTAGTTTATTATGTAGAAAAATGGTCTGTTAGTTCAACTGTGTAGTTATAAGCAAGTGAACTGGTTTTATACTTAATTATACATCAGAGACAAGAAACACTCTTTCCTAATTGACTGGCACTTGTCTATTAGTTTTGTATAATGGATCAGATATGAAGTAGATCTAGTTAAAAAAGGTTTCTACATCAATGCTCTGAAAACATAACAATAACAATCACAGTAATAAATGTCTGTTACTACAACTATCTAACAGTACCTGCTGTTTAGATTACTCAACATATTTTCATTGTACAAATACACAACAATGTTGAGTGAGATATACAATTTGATGACAGCAAAACCAAGGCAATTATCACACAGTGTAAGCCCTGCTGTACATCCTTACTCTCCAAAAGGTCTGCATATAAGAAAAAAGCTTTGATATAACTTTTCAAACCAGTAAAACTTGTCAAAACTTGCAAAAGTGATGATAAAACACTGAACAGTGTGAACCAAAAATGACATTGTTCATTAACTTTCAGATAGAAATACAGTCATTTGAAAAACAAAGTACATCCTCTTTTAATTCTATGATTTTACGTATCAGGACATAATAAAAAATCATCTGGTCCTATAAGGAAGGTCTTAAATCAGGTAAATACAACCTTAGATGAACAACACACAACAGATTCCATCATGTCATTATTTATTTAATAAAGATGAAGAATCAATGTGTGAAAGACTAAGAATCAATAGCTCGTAGAACCATCTGTAATGGCAAGAACTAAAGAAATAATTTTCTGTATTACTTAGTCACTCATCATTTTGGAATTTTAGGCCCACTCTACTTTACAATGTTATTTCAGTTTATTGAGGATTGTGGACATTCCTTTATGCACAGCTCTCTTAAGGTCCTGCCACAACTTTTCAGTTGGGTTGAGGTCTGGACTTTGCCTGAGACATTGCAACAGGTTGATTCTTTTCTTTTTCAGTCATTCTGTTGTAGATTTGCTGGTGTGCTTGGCATTACTGTCCAGTTGGATGACCCAATTTTGGCCCAGCTGTAGCTGTCAAACAGATGGCTTCAAAAATGACTCTAGAACACTTTGGTGTACAGAGGTCAACTCAATGACTGCAAAGTGTACAGGTCCCCTCCACCACTGTGTTCTCAGTTGGTATAAGGTGTTTGTGCTGATATGCCATGTTTGGTTTTTGCCAAACATGGTACTACGCATTATGGCCAAACATCTCCAGTGTGGTCTTTTTGGTCTAATGAACATTGTTCCAGAAGTCTTTTGGTTCACATCCCTTCTTTTAAAGTGGTTTGCTTAGATGTAGCTTTGTAAACTTATGCTGTGCTGTCATGTTCTTTTTAGAAAGAAGAGACTTTCTTCTGCCAACCCAACCAAACAAGCCACACTTTTTCTAATTGTACTGTCATGAACTTGAACATTTAACACACACTATCTGAGGCCTGTAGAATCTGAGATGTAGCTTTTGGAATTTTGCAACTTCTCTGAGCATTACATGGTCTGAACTTGGGGTGAATTTTCAGGGACATCCACTCATGGAAAGATTTCAAATTGTTTGGAAATGGCCTTATTATTTTTCCTAGATGGATGGACAGCCACTAATGCTTCCCTAGCATCATTGGTGATGTCTTTCCTACTTCTGTTTTTTCAGAGGTGGTCACATGTGCTGATGATCAATTAATCAAGGGCATTTGATTAGCAGGACCTGGCTGCTACTTGCCCTCTATATTAGGATGTCATTTCACTGTTTAATAAATAATGGTGTGGTATAATTTGTCATTCGTTTTTGTTCACCTGAGGTCGTATCTACTTAATTTGAACCCTCTGGAGTGAGTGCTCCCGCCAGCGGGATATTAATGAACTGCAAGATTTTATCCTAGAAACAAAACTAAACATACCCCAGAAACCTTAAAGGGTTTACTTTTCAAATATGCATAGCTTGAACCAAAATATCTCTTTAGATTTTTGTGAGAGAAGCATAATTATAATAATAGTCAGAGTGCTGCGTTTTTGTTTTCCACCCAGTCACAAATCTGTAATTCATATGATAATGACATGGAATTTCTGGACATTCCATCGGAGGATTAGCATCCCAGGAATATGTTGAAATGCCCATTTTGTCTCTATAAACAACCATTGTGGCACCTATCTTATGAATATTCAGTGCAGGGTTACTGGCTGAGTAAAATCACAGTGTACACTCACACTCACAATCATTCCCCTTTAAAAATAAAACCACATATAATTTCTAAAAATTGTAATGACCAGTATGTAGCCAACACCTCTGTTTACAAAGTTTTAAGCTCAAAAGATTTGGCCAGAAATAGTTAGTGTGTGTTAGACGTGCTAAGGGCCACATGTTTTTCTTTTCGTGTCTTGATCATTAAAAGTATAGAGTTCAAAGACAGTGTACTTTGTTTTCAGATGACTAATTTCATACCAAAATGCTTATTATTTTTGTAAACTGTTACTAGTCTTGATTTTTGGGCTTTTATCAAGGTACTGGAGAAATCCTGCTCTGCAATATACCCAAAATACATATTCTCATTTTGAACTAAGAAATAAATATCAACCATATGTAAGATTACAAATGTGCCCTTATTAAGCCATTCAACCCATACACAAACTGATAAAAATTTCATTTCCAAATAGGTTTTTGCATTGGTCTGAGTGACTCTTTGTCCACCACAAAGCATCATGTGAGTGGTTTCTGTTCTCTTACCAACTCTGTAAACCCTCAGCAGTACAGATTCACATTACCAAAAGCAGCAGGAAGTAACAAGGTATCAGTGCTGTTTTTTTGGACAATTCGTAACTGTCTTGCTTATTTTGGAAGGAAAATGGGATCATACACTACAGTTCATCTACAGCACAAGTGGACAATTCAATATTTTGTCAACACTAACAAAAATATTACATCGTACACTAAAGTGTACTGTATGTTTCTGAGCATGTTGTTGATACTATCAATACCTAAAGGATGTTGAAAATTTGCATACTTTTCAGAAGGATTACAGGGTGTCCATTTATAGACACAAGCTGTGGGGGAAGGGGAAACCTGTCAGGTCATGTCACCAGCATGGTTGCTATCTTGAATGCTGCCATCCTGTGTTCAGGTTCAGTATTATAAGCATAAAAACAGGTGTGTGATACATACTGGTAGAGAAGTTCACCAGAAAAATCAATGTAGCTTTATTCATTCACATAAAATAAGTTACTTTTTCTTTAGTACAGGTAATGTGAAGGATTACATTGTCAGAGACTATCTTGATGTGGTAGATTAGTCACAGTCCAATTGAGTGGCCTCCAGGTTCTCCTGATTTAACTCATTTGGGTTTCTATATGGTATCATGTCAAGGCACCTGTCTACTTTGTGAAGATGCAGAATTCTGATCATCTTAAAGACATAGTTGTTGATGCATGTGTTAGCACTCAGCCATATGTTTTGGTGAATGTCCACCACGAATGAGAGTAAACATTTCAACATGGTGGCCAGCATAACCAACAGATAGCTAAAATAATTGATTTTATAATAATACTGCACATTATCTGTTCAAACCTGAAATACTGTGACACTGTACATCATGTAAATGTCTTCAAGCATCATATTTTTCTCAACTTTACTCCAGCAACATTTGAGCACTGAAGTATTTCGAAGTACCAAACTGATAAACAACATTACCACACATCATAATTTAAATCAGTGACAAAATATTTTAATGGTGTTGCCATTATTTAACTTCTTACAACCTTAGGCTTAATACATATTAAGGGTTATTATTAAGTAACTACAGGAAATTCAGTGCATATTGGCCTTTTCTTCAATTATAATAATGAATCACTGGTGGCTCCAAGAAGTCAATGATTCTAATATATATCTATAAATATAGAAAATCCATAATATAATACTATATCTATATCTATTTGGTGTGTGCCCTCCCTCTACTTTTAAGGAACTTCTCATCCAAAATTATATGTATATTTTTTCACCCACTTACCTCTGATAAGGTTGATCAACATATATATATATATATATATATATATATATATATGGGTTTAGGTAAACCATTCATTAATGACAGCGTGCATTTGAACAATTCCAGCTGAAATTAAGCCTCTGACTAGATTAAACGTACATAAAATATACTACATTCAAACACTAATCAGAAGCTGATCTATATCCATCAATCTTCAGGTTTAAATGGGGAAAAAAAATAAAAAAATTTTTGAACTGTTTTTTTAATCCAAAAAAATGGGGATATTGAATTGGATACAACTCTTTGGAGAAATTAGCAGCCATAATTTATAGTTTGGTCACTAAGGCTAATGAGACACACTGGCCAGCTGAACTCATTCAGTCCAGTAAAGAAAATGTAGGCACAGAGAATTAACAGCTCTGTATGATGCCTGTTAATAAGCACAGCTTGGCCAGCCTTCAGACAAAAGCCTGCAGGCTGGACTGGCCTTGTCATAAAAAGTTAGTGCCAAGTTAGCACCAGAGGCTGCTAGAACACACCAGAAGGATGTTGAACTTCTGAAAATTATACTGCAGTAGTGGAGAACAATATGACTTAGAATTGTGATAATTTGAAAGAATGCTTTACTCAACATCATACTTGCACAATTCCCACCTTACCTCAGATGTAGTTCATCAGTTAGTCTGAAACTGGAGCTGCAAGGCTAGTGCCCCAAACACTAGAACTCAATACCTCACTCGACTCATATTGTGACCCAAATTACGGTCCCACAGATTAGTCAGTGTGGCTTAGAACACGGTACAGTGCCAAGTCAAAAATGTGAATATTGTGGGAAGTTCATTGTTGTTTGCAATTTACAAAATGGGTAAATTTTATATTTATTATATGTAAATGACAATTTAAGCCTTTTTTGTTTCTGTTGATCAGTATGTCTAATAGCACATGAAAATCAAACCCAGAATTTCAAATTATTTGAGTATTTCACTTTAAGTTGATTAAAATACTATAGTATAAATAGTATCAACATTAAAACCAAAAATGCTTGAAACTGGTTACAAAATATGACACTTCTGATATAAAATGTGATACTTGAATTCAATTTTGAATACAAATGGACAGAAGTAAATCTCACAGCTCAGTTATAAAGGAGCCAAATTTGAACTGGACAACATTTTGGGGTAATTGGAAATATGTAAATATGATTGAGCGCTTAACTGTTGAACTGAATTAAATACTGCACAACATGCATAAAAAAAATCTTCATGGTGAATAAACTTCCTGGACAAAATCAACTAGTGTCTTTAAGGTGGTAGTAACTTCAAGCTTCTGCAGATGGATGAACACAAGGATGTTCTGGATATAAATAACTGCAGGGTGTGTGACAGGACTCTGATATTGTGAGAAAAGGTGGTACAGTGAAGGACTCTCACTCAAGATGTGAGAAATAGTTCATAAAGCAGGTATGATTTGCAGAAAGTAGTGACTGCACTTGGGCATAATGTGAAGAAAGTAGCTGAATTTGCAGGTGTAGCAAAGTGTACAGTCATATGGGTTTACCAGCAAAAATCCCAGCCTACATGAAATTCTCATCAGAATAATGGCCAAGAGCACACAAGGGCAAAAGCCACTTGTGTGCCACACATCACTAATGGTAAGTAATGACAGGTTTAAAATGGTGCAATACTAGTGCCTACTTTTAGTGTATTAAACCTAAATATTGTGATACATATAAGGAAAATATTTTCAGTTAATGAGAAAGTTTACATACTCTCTGATAAACTAAATGGCAGTAAAGAGAGCTCTCAGAATGTTTCCAGAGTTTAAGAATGTTAATGAAGTCTTGAACATTTGCACAACAGTTTTAATATAAATAATGAAGAAAAATACAATGTTGTATGATATTCTTAAATGGTCAGCTGGAGTTGCACATCAAGTAATTGTTTAATATATGAGATTTAATATCCAACTCAATGAAAACAAGAAAATGAGTAAAGAAATGCATTTTTTATTTTCACGATGCACATAGTCAGCTTCAATCAGCAGTTGAACAAAACAGTAGTTGATCTTTCGATAAGTCAGTCCAGTCCAATCCTTCCAGACCTGCTTTTCTGTGTCGAAAGATGGTCACAGGCTTCATTCTTGATTGTCATCCTTTGAGCAGCAGTCAAACTACTGATCCTTCAAATAAAAACCCCACTTATTCACTTGGTTTATAATGTAGAGGGTTCCAAAACAAACAAAAACTGACATGGTGCCCTGCAGATTTACGATGAAGCTAACAGGATGTTACAATGGAAAACCCATCTGGAAGAGGCAGGTGTAGTGGCTTTAAGGGATATTTACAGCAATACTGAGCAAATGCATGTTTACAGTGACCTGCATTTATGAGATATTCAGCATGACCAGCTACCAGTCGAAGCCAAACATGCTGTTCAGTCTGACACCGTGCTCTATAAAATCATAGGGTTTTCGAAATCTCACAACGTTAGAGAAGAAAAACGTAAAAAATAAAGCTGACAAATTGGAACTCGTCTCATCTCAGCGTACTGCAACATCCTGTAGTTGCAGGATGAGTGAGGACGCATTCTTCTTGAAGATCAAAAAGGCTTGAGCTGCAGTAGTTGTCGATCAGTCGAGTGATTGTTAACACACCACTGGTCTCAGCAGGAAGAAAATGAGCTCAGGGGTTAAAGCTCTGAGGCAGGCAGCGACAAACAAGCCACAAACCTGAGCCCTCGAGATGAGATGAGGGTAGACAGAAACAGCCAGGCTAGACCGCTCCGTCTCCAAACAAACAAAAAATGCTCTTGTAGAGGCAAACATGTGCATGTCGCCAAATAAGAAACCTCTTTAACACCAGTAAGTGGACAACTTCATACACTTAATCATATAACTTAACAAGGAAACTGTTAAACTTCTTAAATCTCAAGATATTAAAGTGTCATAGTGACTTTACAGCTTATATATGCCACAATTTGGCCCTTGAGAACTCATGTCTATTGGCTGTATATCAGCAGGGAAAACTGGCTTTCCAACAAGTTCCACAAGCAACGCTACATACAATATATGCCAGGCTGGCCAACATGCTGAAATTCATGTGACATGATATGTTGTTACTTAAATCCATCTGAACAAATGGAATGGGTTTCAAAAGGTCTAAAAAGCTTATGCCTGTAGAGTACTAGACATATGGGTACTTGTACACTGAGCAGTGAACAGGAGCAGGAAAGGAGTGCGCAGTAAACATACAGGCTAGATCATAGGTTTAAACGCTGCATGTTTCAGTAATAATACTTCTGCCAAAATAAAGCATTAATTGAGGTCAAAATGCACTAAGGTTGTCTTGCACAAGAGATTTAGGATAATAACACAAATCCTCATCCACAATAAAGGCCGACTAGCACAGGGAAAGAAATCAAATGCACCAAAAAACAAGGTTACAGCAGCCCCTTAGGCTGTAAGGGGAATTACAGTGGATGGAAGGCAATAAAGCTGTAAGAAATGACACAATGTTTTTAGGAGATCTATGCCACTAGGCCCTAAGAAGGAGAAGAAAATGTGCTGTTGTTCTGCAATACAAAACACCACCCTAAGCTAAGCACTACAGCAGGAGTTGGAAGACAAGCGCTTTTTCTCTCAGCCCTCCCTACCTCTCTCAGCTCACTTCACCTCACTCTCCCCTGCAATGGAGGGGGGAGAGGGAGGAGACCCCCACCATCATGTCTGTCCCCTCCTGGCTTCCTGCTCACTCAGGCTCGGCATATCTTGGTTTCGGTAACAAACTTGTTCTCAAAGTGACGGATTTTGAAGCACTCGTCCACAGAGCGCTTCTGGATGCCTGTAGAAGATATGATCAATAATTTTATTATTAGACATATTATTACTGCCTATAGCATAGCCCACCTTATAGCTGCATGGTGCAAGTTAGCTTCCCAGTTCCCTTTTAATCATGTTAATATGCCAGTTTAGCCAGTAACTGTAGCGTAATATCAGTGTGTCTCAATGACAGAAAATGTGACAAGTTAAATATTCAAATAATTTCAGATTTTGGATTTCTGATTTTTATGAGATATAACTCATTCTTAACATTAAAACAAAAACGCTTGATATGTCACTTTACATGACAGTTTACCTTTCTGAATAAAATTATATTATAATAAAAATTAAACACAATATTCTGCAGTGTATGTCACCTGGCCACAGAGTGGGGTAGTTGCTCCATTTTGGAGGTAGCAGACTCAATGGACACTCGCCAACCTCCTTTTCATTCGTTTTATATTATAATATGCAAATTCTTCTTAGATGCTTGAAATGTTTTTAAATCTCATTCAATTAAATATCTATTAACTTCATTTTTCATTTTCCCAAACTCTAAACCCAACTTGCTCTAACCTTAATTTCAAACCAAATTCTGGTCCTAATAGAGTTACAATTTATAATAATGATAAAGGACTAATATTTACCCATTATTTCACTGCGACGCTGCATCCTATATGTGGCTTTGCCCTCACACAGGTTATAAATATAATAACCGAGAGGAGCGAGGTCATCGATGCGTTCAGTAACCACCAGATCTTCATGTACCAGGTAAGTCTTGTATGAGCCAGACTGAAAAAAAAAATAAAAAAAAAATATTAAAATATTTTCTAATGTACATCTAATAATGGTTGCCTAGTTCCTATAAATAATTGTTATCTTTGTGAGTTACTTTGTGCGATACAAAAATGTGATGTCCATCATGGATATGATAAAATGCATTGTAAAGAACCACCATTTTATTAATTACATCATCTGATTTAAGTTCACAAACAGCACCAAATCAAAAATTCACTTCAACATCAAAATACAACAAATACAAAAAAAAATATTGATTTGTACATTGTGTATTGAGTTGAGAGCCGAGCATTTCTCAGCCTGGCATTGTTCCAATTTCAGATTTGCACTCCATGTGACCTCATGTTTTCATACATCTGTGAATCTGTATAACATCTAGAGATTTCATACTTATTACATAATTGCCCAATTGCAAATATTTTAGATAATTCCAATTAATCTCATTCCCACACTTCTTAGCTTTCAAGGAGCTCATGAAAAAGAGCTACGGTTAGTACAGGTACACCTATAGAGGGCAGCAGTGAGTAACGTTTGTTGAGCATGAGCAATGTCTGGTCAAAAAAATAATTCCTGAAAGCTGACAACCAAAAAGCAGGACAGCTAGTCAGTTTAGTCATTTAGGCTTGTACATTGCCCACACTAAAGAAAAGAAGAAAAACTGTTAATAACAAATATTTAAATAGATGGCAATTAATTGTCAGCTAAAATGACAAGTACAGCCCTAACAATAACTCTTTCATGCAGTGTACAGAATACATTTCCTCATGCATGCTGGCTAAATGAATAGTCCTACTATATCTGTAACCACATCAAGATGCTTATGGATACTGATCCTCCACAAACACACCATAAGCTGCATGAACAGATCCATGAGGTCCTGAGGAGGCATCACCACTGAGGTGTTCAGAGGGATCACGAAGCACGTCCTCAGGGTCAGGTCGAGGTATGCAGTCAGCTTCTGTTTACAGAGGAAATATAGCAGTGATTACAGTGTGATGCAGGTCGTCTGTTAATACACTCAGGACTAAAAAAATAAAATGCAATTACTGCACAAGCACACTGATCATTAAACGCAGGTATGAAAAATATGATTAAGAACACAAAATGGCACACATCTGGAGTATTACAAACAAAGAATTATTAGCATTTTTAAACTCCAGGCTGCTACAGATAAAGTACTTGCCGATTTCAGACCAACATCTTCCATCTACATAAGAAATAAATCAATAAAAGGTCAAAATATTTCCCCATTATTGTGTGAAACTGAACTTATCCAAATATCCAGTAAAAACTACTTCAAATTAAAATAATAAAAGCCTTAATCAGGAAAATGGTTCACAATAATAATAAAAAAATCTAGTTCTGCATACATATTAAATAGAGTTGAAGTAAAAAGAAATCACATCTGCTACTTCAGTAAAAAAACTGGCCCCATACTAAAGGTGACCTTAGGTTTTTACTTTATGAGGTTTTACACGCAGTTCTTACTCTCTTAAAGTCATGCAGAATATAAGCTGGGTCTCCTTCTCCAAAGCGAGGTGCCGGGACATTAATGATGGCCACATTGTCACGGATCTCAACATCCTCGTCAATGCGGGGCAGATAATAAGGCTCACGAGCCTCCACGTCCATGGGCATATCAGCACTGTCCAACTCAGTGAATTGCATGGAGCCATGATACAGTTTCTGTAAAGCAAATAAAGTAACATAAGAGAAAAGAGCATTAGCTGCAGAACTGAAAAAGAGGAATCAATCAAATCCATTGCAGAGCAGACTGTTCATAGGCCAAATGCTTTTGATTTCAAGAACAAAAGTGTGACACTTCACTTACTTGTCACAGTCATAATATAACTGTGCAATTATTACTACAGTATTCTTGAAACTAGTGAAATTAAAATGCAAAACCTTCTAAATTTCACCATTCCTGAAAGCACCATCAAAACCACAGTGTTAGATTTGTTACATTTCTGTTTTAATATTGTATGACAGTTTCTTTTTTTAAAGCAATGGTTCATCCTGAAATCAGATTTACATATTTTTTCACCCACTTATATCAGATAATCAATGAGTGCGCTTGGATTTCTTCTTTTTTAACTTAGAACTGATGCTGTGAGGACAACATTGCTAACAAAACATTAGTATTCAAAAGTTTACTTAATATTTGAGTGAGCCACTGCTTAAACCTTTACCATAAAACCACAAGTGTGATAAATGACATGTTAAACAACACTGTAATGTACTTCACTCCTTCCTGCCAAATGTTGCATTTTACTCATTGTGAAAGGCAGAAAATAAGTTGTTTATGACTCACAAAAACTTGCTTTTTAAAAACACAACACACATATTTGAGCTCCAAAAATCAGCTTCAAGTCAATTAGAAGTTCTATTTGTTTATATGACAGGGGGCACCAGGCACACATCTCATCACTCAGATGGTTTTATTTATGATCAAACTCTAAGCATAATTTAAACATTATTGCAAGGAATAATGTCTGAAACAGTTCACTACCGCCAATTAGGAGTGACCCTAGCTACATCATCATTATAATCTTTGTTTACAGTAGATCAGAAAATGTAACACTTTGTTTACTATTCTGTATTTGAGAATTTGTATAAACATAGCATGAGTTCACCAAGAAGACATTTGCATGCAAACTATAATAATTCAAATGAGTTCATTATAATAATTAGAAATTGACTGATTATTACCCCTTACCAATAATAAGAACTGATATTTAGCATTTTTAAAATGATGAGAATCAAAACTTAACCATTGAAACCATGTCATTTTTCTCTTTTTTTATTTAATCTATGGACATATTGGTCAAAAAACAATTTAACAATAAAAAACAACAGACTTCTTTAGTCTGGCCCAAAGTTCCATCTTCAGGACGATTTGATTTGTAGAAATGTGGATTTGTTCAAACATGCTTTTAACTGTTTTACAATATTTTAAAGGTGGAAGTTATTTACTTTTTAATTATTTAGTTTAATTTAATATAAGGTGAGTAAGAGTTGCATTCTTCTACATTTTCCACACCACAAACATCACATTTACAGATAAATGAATATTAGTCTCAAATACTGGTGATCAATGCCCTTCATTACTAATAATTGGTATAAGCCCTGAAAAAAAAGTGTCCCACGATGTTTTATTTAAATCTTGTATTATGCGTGTTATTTAAAACTAAAAATAAGCAAAACGGTTAAGAGTGGTAAGAACCTGATAATAAAATGCATGATACAGTGGTTATGATTCAGTATATTGCAGTATTGAAATTAAGAGTATATTGCATTTAAAAAAATAATTTTAGGAATACTGCTATAGTACAAAAAAGATACCACACCACCATATTAATAAAATCTGGTGAAAGAAAAGTTAATTTTAGGCAATCAGAACAGCCAGAGCTCTGTTTGCATTCATCACCGGCCCTGTAACATCCAATCAAGGCACTTTTTAAAAGCCTCAATACAGTACCACAAAAGATAATAATGGTTTTACACAAGTGTAGTAATATACTATACTAGTTACTATACTAGTTACCCCTATACTAGTTAGACATACCTTTGGAGTGAAGTACCTGTACACACAGGCTCCGCCAACAATGAGACCAGATAAGATGAAAGCCAGACCAAGCAAGGTCAGCAGGCAACGGCCAGTGGAGCTCTCATTGCTGTACACAGAGCCTGTTTCTGGGTCCTGCACATTGAAACACAAAATCATTCCAAGCATTAGCCTACAAACAGTAGTTATAGAATTATCAAAATGTATATTAAAAACTGATGATACATTGTGCAAAAACAAAATGAAATTATTTGATATTTCAAATAATTACTTATTTTTACAAGCATAATGAGTAAATATCCCAGAACATTGAGGCTCCATCTCAAAATATTAATAATAAAAAAAGAAAATGAAAACCAATAAGAAAGATCTTTCAATTAGCTTTCAAAATAGTAACTGATGAGAAATGGTAAATACAACAGTTACATTGTCTGATCCAAATGTAAACTTTCAATACAAGCTAATAAAAATTATAAATAAAAATCTGACCTAATGCTACCAATGCTAGATAAAGACAGGGGTTTAAATTAGGGCTGAATGGTTTGGGGAAAATAACCAACTGACTTTTCATACCGAGTGAAATTTAAACAGCATTTTCTAAAATTAAAGGTCAGGCTTGTTTTCTTTCCCAAAAAGACCAGAATATCCATTTTTTCTGTTTTGAGGTGTGACCCTTGTACGTAGTGTACCAGACTGCTAGCAAGTTGTGGATGTAGTGTCAACACATGGAGATCTGGTTTCCCTGAATTTGTCAGGGAAACCTGACAAATTTGTATATTGTCTTGGGTTACATTTCCCCACTTAAGAGAAGATTTAAAATAATGTAGGATAGACTACAAAAAAAAAAAAAAAAAAAAAAAAAAAAAAAAAACACACTACTTGGAATCTGAAATGTGCACTTTCTTAAATTGTGATTTCAATATAAAACGATTAATCTTTAAACTCAAGTTTAAATATTATTTTATATGCATGTTTGACAGCAAAACTAAAGACTTAATAAAAGCTTGTAATGCTACGTGTGATAAAACGCTGGACTATAAAAACAATCCATACATTCAAAAAAGCTGGATAAAACTTGGAATTACGGCTTTTATTTGTTCAATTTAATTTTATAACACTGAACAGATAATTTCAAACATTATTATTATTATTATTTATTATTATCATTATTATTATTATGTATAGACGCAGCTTAGCTTGCTAAAGCTAGTGTTGCACGTCATTGCAACAGCTGGCAGCGTTTTAAAATGGATGACAAAAAATCTTAATCTTCAATCTTTTACTGGCCTGTCTTTCACCTCTACTGTCACACTGCAATAATATGGATTTCTCCCAAATGCATTTCTAAACACCCAAAGACCTCATATAAATGAACTAAATCCTTTTTTCCTGTTTTACTAACTTGTACTTGTAATTAGCCGGGTAGGCCTGTCTGTTTTTTTCTGGTTAGCCTCTTAGCGATAGCGTCTCTTTGGGGTTTTCCGTTCCACCTTAAATTCGGCTGCAGTTACAGTCAATAGCCATACTGTACCGCTAACTGCCGCATCATTTAAGGTGGAACGGAAAACTCCAAAGAAACGCTAACGAATAAGAGGCTAACTTCAGCTTCGGTGTTTGTGTCTCACCTTTTCAGAGACCAGGGCTTCTTTCCCTAGTGCCTTCTGTGCCAGAGCCGAATTAAACGCTATCTTGACCATCTTCTAAGCTAAAACGCGCCTCAAACCAAAATGAGAGATAATGTTATCACTAGTTTCTATCTACACCTGCAAATCACCGTCGATGGTCCAGCAAACGAGTGACGCACTTTTGTTTGCAATTCGATGCAACCGGCTTCCGGTTCGTGTTTGCCATATAAGGAGAGAATTAACGGTGCATCTCAAATACGCACTTGCTCACTTTCCCTGTTCCCTACGTAGTGAATGAGAGCAATGCATCAAAGTTCATGTCAAACGTATTGAAAATCATCCACAAAACACTGCAACTGACAACTTTAAATATCTAAAAAAATATGTTTAAATACTCTCACATTATAATAAGTACTTCCTTTGAAATATGTCAACCCCAGCTCCCAACACAAGAAATGAGGCCTGCTCAGGAATGAAGCCTTATCTAAATCTAATGTTTACATAAAAGGCTGCAATTTAAAACTGTTCAGTTTTTGAAGAGCTAGCAGCAGGCTGTGAGTATGCTGGCAGTGTACAAATGCCTACTCAATGTGTTTTAAACATGAGTCAGTTACATATGTATTTTGTCTCAATGTTGTATTCTACTTTAGCAGCAAGTTATCGAGACATCTACCTTCAAGGTTCAGACAGACATAATGCATATTTCAGATTAAGAGTTTGTCAATAAAAGTGCAAATCCTAGACATAAGTGTCATTAAAATGGTTTAGACTGAAAATGGTTAACACTTAACATTAGGGATGTCCCGATCACGTTTTTTCAGTTCCCGATCCGATCCGAGTCAGTAATTTTTTAGTGTCTCCCGATACCGAGTCTCAA
>BRDA01010728.1:24822-38522 GCA_036984385.1 Crenuchus spilurus
AGCTGTATGATGAATAGGTGGGGCTACACAGCTGTAATAGGTGGGGCTACACAGCTGTATGATGAATAGGTGGGGCTACACAGCTGTAATAGGTGGGGCTGCACAGCTGTATGATGAATAGGTGGGGCTACACAGCTGTAATAGGTGGGGCTACACAGCTGTATGATGAATAGGTGGGGCTACACAGCTGTAATAGGTGGGGCTACACAGCTGTATGATGAATAGGTGAGGCTAAAGTGCTATGGTGGAGCCACACTGCCATGAGCTGGATGGGGTTGATGACACTACTGAACAGAAGAACCTAATCAAAGCATTCATAAATGTGTTCATGGTTGTGAATTCATAACAAACAATGTGTGTGTGTGTGTGTGTGAGTGTGTGTTTTACCTGTAGCAGTGCTATCTGTCTCTGTGCATCCTGTAGCTCCTGCTCTGCTGAGTTCAGAGACAGATCCAGACGTCCTTTTTCTGCTGACAGACGCATACTACTCTCCTCCGTCTTCAGCTTCTGACGCTCCACCTGCAGCACACACACACACACGCACGCACGCACGCACGCGCACACACACACACACACACACACACACACACACACACACACACACACACACACACACACACACACACACACACTGATAATGACTACACAGTTCTCCAGGGGCAACTGTGTGCTTGTGAACCAGCCTTGTGAATGGAAGGTTGCCAGTTCATTCCCCTGAAAGGACACGACTGAAATACCATTGAGCAAGGCACTTAACCCTCAACTGGTCCCTGGCGGTGTGAATAGGGCTGCCCGCCACTCTGGGTAAGTGTGCTCACGTGTGTGTGTGTGTGTTTCACTGCGCTAATGTGTTAAATGTGGAGCTCTAATACCTGTGTATGTACAAGCACAGTGGTTACTTTCACTTTCATCCTCATCCTCCAACACTTCGACGCTAAAGATGGTTCTTAAATCTCTGAAGTCTTTACTGACCTTATCCAGAGTGTTCCTCAGAGCGTTTTTGTCTTTCTCCAGTCTGACCGCCTGCCTCTCTGCGTCCCTCTTCTCCGTCTCGAGCAGAGCCACGGCTCTCTGGAATGCTCGCAGACGCTCCTCCGCATTCGCTCGCTCCGTCTGCACTGCCTGCAGACTCCGTTGAGCCTCACAGAGAGCAGAGCTGCGCAGACGCAAAGCCTGCAGAGGTCAGAAAGCATGAAGAGAACTAAAAAAACGCTTCTGCAACATTTTACTGCATTTCTCCTGACATCCATTTACGATTTATTTATGTGCATTTATGTAGTAAAAAAAACAGGCTGAATGGTTGAGGTTATGCTGCCATTGGATGACTGGGTGGGGCTACAGTGTTGATATGAGTAGGGTTACCCTGCTTGCAGATGAGTGGGTGGGGCTAAAATACTGTAATGAGTGGGTCTACAGTGCTGTAAGATGAATGGGTGGGGCTAAACTGCTGTAATGGGCAGAGCTACAATGCTGTAAGATGAATGAGAAAAAAACTAAACTGCTGTAATGGGTGGAGCTACAGTGCTGTAGGGTGAATGGGTGGGGCTAAACTTAAGTAATGGAAGGGGCTACCCTGCTGTCTGATGAATGGTGGTAGCTATACTGGTGTAATGGATGGTGCTACACTGCTGCAGGATGAATTGCTGTAATGGGTGGAGCTACAACGCTGTATGGGCGGGGCTGTTTAGGTGAGGAAATTTAGGTTTTTAATGGTATCGAGTCATTAATATAATAGTAAGTTTTAAATGAATGTGTTCTATTACTAAAACCTTGAGAAGTATCCCTAAATGCACACACACACACACACATTCACACACACCTCCTGTGTGTTGGACAGTTCCGTCTCCAGTTCCTCTCTGCGCAGTTGACTGTGTGCGAGTTCAGACTGCAGTGTCTGCACACGCTCAGTGAGAGATGCCACCGTGTGTTTGCCCTCACACAGCGCTGCCCGCAGGTCATCCACGCGCTCCTGCAGAGACACACATTACACTATAACACTCTCCGGTGATCGACTAGGCACAATGTTCTGTTTGTGATGCTGTGTCAGTTCTCAGAAACACAGCACTGATGTTTAATGACGTTTGTTTGTTGACCTGCACTGTGACAATGACAGAAGAAATGAGATAAGTGAGGTCTAAAATAAGATTTTGTTGCTTTTAGATAATAAACGTTTTATGTTTTTTGAATAAATAAGAAAAAAAAGACTGAACTCTGTATCACGTCTGTGTGACTCTGACCTGTAGTTGTCTGCGGTCCTGTTCTGCAGTGGTCAGGCTTTTCTGCAGTGTGGTCAGTCTCCCCTGGGTGGCACTGTGTGCGGTGGTGGCCTCCTGCAGGCTGAGTGAAGCACTCTGAGCTTTCTCTCTCTGAACACACTCAGCGTCCTGAACTTTACTGAGCAGAGCCGTCAGTCTGTCCACCTCTCTCTGCAGCGAGGCCACACGAGCCTCAGACTCCACTACCTAAAGCGGACGCGCGCGCACACACACACACACACACACACACACACACACAGTGTTGAAAGCATGTGTTTAACACTTCTTCATATAAAAGAACACGCTTGCTTTTCCATGATACAGACGCTTTACCTGTTTAAACAGTACCTGTGTTGATTATAAAACTTTAACTGTGTGAATTATCACCTGTGGGTCATTTCATAAATGTGGGTTTAGCAGTGAGCTGAATAACTTCAGGATAACAGAATATCTTGATTTATGAAATCCCTGCTTGAGGTTTCATTTCTTGAGATGTTTGAGTGTGCTTGTGGCTACCTGTCTGACTTTTACCCATCTGAGTGTTACCTGTCTGACTTTTACCTGTCTGAGTGTCACCTGTCTGACTTTTACCTGTCCGAGTGTAACCTACCTGATGTTTAACTGTCTGATTTTTACCTGTTTTGAGTGTTACCTGTCTGACGTTTACCTGTCTGAGTGTTACCTGTCTGACGTTTACCTGTCTGAGTGTTACCTGTCTGAGTGTTACCTGTCTGACGTTTACCTGTCTGACATTCAACTGTCTAACAGATGTTTAACTGTCTGAGTGTTACCTGTCTGAGTGTTACCTGTCCGAGTGTTACCTGTGTAACTTTTACCTGTCTGAGTGTTACCTGTCTTATGTTTAACTGTCCAACTTTTACCTGTCTGAGTGTTACCTGTCTGAGTGTTACCTGTCTGATGTTTAACTGTCTGTGTGTTACCTGTCTGAGTGTTACCTGTCTGAATATTACCTGTCTGAGTGTTACCTGTCTGATGTTTACCTGTCTAATGTTAAAACTGTCTGACGTTTACCTGTCCGAGTGTTACCTGTGTAACTTTTACCTGTCTAAATATTACCTGTTGAGTGTTACCTGTCTGAGTGTTACCTGCCTGACATTGATCTGTCTGACTTTTACCTGTCTGACTTTTACTTGTCTGAGTGTTACTTGTCTGATTTTTACCTGTTTTGAGTGTTACCTGTCTGAATTTTACCTGTCTGAGTGTCACCTGTCTGACTTTTACCTGTCTGAGTGTTACCTGTCTGAGTGTTACCTGTCTGACGTTTACCTGTCTGACGTTCAACTGTCTAACAGATGTTTAACTGTCTGAGTGTTACCTGTCCCAGTGTTACCTGTCCCGAGTGTTACCTGTGTAACTTTTACCTGTCTGAATATTACCTGTCTGAGTGTTACCTGTCTTATGTTTGACTGTCCAACTTTTACCTGTCTGAATATTACCTGTCTGAGTGTTACCTGTCTGATGTTTAACTGTCTGTGTTACCTGTCTGAGTGTTACCTGTCTGAATATTACCTGTCTGAGTGTTACCTGTCTGATGTTAAAACTGTCTGACGTTTACCTGTCCAAGTGTTACCTGTGTAACTTTTACCTGTCTGAGTGTTACCTGTCTTATGTTTACCTGTCTAATGTTTAACTGTCCGACTTTTACCTGCTGAGTGTTACCTGTCTGATGTTGATCTGTCTGACTTTTACCTATCTGAGTGTTACGTGTCTGACTGTTACTTGTCTGACTTTTACCTGTCTGAGTGTTACCTGTCTGATGTTTACCTGTCTGAGTTTTACCTGTTTGAGTGTTACCCATCTGACTTTTAACTGCCTGAGTGCTACCTGTCTGACTTTTACCTCTCTGACCTGTCTGTCACCTGTCAGTATTACCTCTTTATTTTTACCTATCTAAGTGCTATTTCAATGTTTCTCTGTCATAGTGTTACTTTTCTGACTGTTATTTGTTTCAGTGTTAATTGCCTAAAATGTACCTGTTTCAGTGCTACGTTTTTGAGCATGTTGTCACAGTGTTGCTTGAACGTTATTTTGTTATAATGCCTATTTCAACATAAACAGTCTCACAGTTATCTCTCTCAGCACAACCTGTTTAAGTGCCACCTGTATGACTGCTACCTCTTTTGTTGTCCCCTGACTGAGTGTTACCTGTTTCAGCATTACCTGTTTTAAGCGTTACCTGTCTGATGGTTATCTATTTCAGTGTCACCTGTCTGAGTGTTACCTGTTTGAGTAGGCTGTCATGTCGTTCCTGTGCAGTCTGGGCCTCTGTCTCTCGCTCAGTGAGACACAATCTTAAACGTTGGATCTCTCCCTCCAGACTCCGCCTGCCCAGCTCCACTCTGGTAGCCCGAGACTCCGCCCCTTCCAGCGCCTCCCGCAGCCTCCGACGCTCCGCCTCCAAACGTACCTCGCCTGCACGGAGCTTACTGCACTGCTCCTGTGTGTGAGAGATTGCGCTCATATCAGAGTTAATATATATTTACATCTATTACTTTTTAATATTTCTATTTGTTATTATGCAACAGTTCTAAAAACTCTTTATATGCGTACAAATCATTTAACAGCTCCATATGGGTCCAGCACCAGGCATTATGGTCTGGGGTCAGATTGGGGTCACATTCATTAGTCATATCCACTGGCCATCCTTGATCATCCAGAGATCCAGAGGTGTTGGAGCCTGAAGTGATACCTTAATGGTGCTGCATTTGAACAGGACAATACTCCACCCCAGGTGGCACAGTGTCACTCCAGCGCAACACATCTGGGGCATTTGAAACCAGATGCCCAGTGGTTACCATGGGAAACCACATAGGTCTATTCTGTCCATGGCGGAGGCACCAGATATGGATTATTTTTGGATTCTGTGTGTGAGCTGTATTTCTAATCATGTTTTAATGGTAACTGATGTGTGTGTGTGTACCTGTAGGTGCTTGCGTTCAGTTTCTGCGTTCTGCAGGGTTCTCTCCAGCTCATTAACTCGCTCAGTGAGTGTTCTTCTCTCTCTCTCTCCTCTCCTCATACTGTCCTCCTGCTGGTGCAGTAAAGCCTGGGTGGAGCTCAACCTGTTGTCCACTCCACGCTTGCCTACACACACACACACACACACACACACACAGATAAACACTTGTACATATGAATTAAACCTTTTTTGGAAGCATATCAGAACAAAGACCTCAAATGGTCGAGCAAGCATCGCAACGAACAGTCGACAGTAGTCGTATATAACTTAATTTAATCTCTATTTTCACCGCCATATGTTCACATTTACATCTTCAAAAGGCTTCATTCAGCATGTTTGTGTATTTATAGTTAAAAAACAATGTGTTAATCGGATTTGATGTGTTTTGGCTGTTTTTGGGTTCAGTATGTTAAAGGTGATGTATATGTGGCATTTTGAACATTAATGTAGCAGCAGACTTTATGTAAAGATGTAGTGGAGTAAAGGCATCCTGAGCAGAGAATGAAGTCATTGTTAGACCTGCCCTGTTGGAACTCTGACCCGCCCCATATCCTGTTTTGGCCAATGACAGTTATTCGTTTGGCCTCTCACAGTGCTAAGAACAGGAACAAAAGGAGGTAGGCGTGGCTGAAGGGAAGGGGCGTGGCTCAATACAAAGTGTTTGTTTTGGTCTGAGAAGTTAGGACTCTAGTTTGCCATCTAGTGGCAGAACAGCTCATATACAAAACCTATAAAGTGTAAAATAACTAGGTGATAAAAATGAGTGACATAAAAAAAACTGTCAGAATAAAATCTTAAATATTCAAGACCCAGACTCTCAGGGTTAATACTGATTTTGTTCTGTCTGGTTCATTCGTCTTTACTTTGTAAAACTGCTGTATAAATAAAATATTGATAAGGTCTAATGTCACATCCTAACAGTTACTGAAAGTGTGTGTGTGTGTGTGTGTGTTACCTTCCTGACACTCCTGCAGTGAGTTCTGGAGTTGAGTCAGGCAGTTCTGGGCGGAGTCTCTTTCTCCCGTCACTTCTTCTAGTTCTCTCTGCAGCGCCCCCAACTGGCCACGAGCTTCATCCTGCACCCATAACAACACACATCAAACTGGGTTAACACTGCTTTCTAAACCACGCCCACTAGTCTGTGAGATCATCATTAACACCTGGATGAGCTTTCAGCGAGAAACAACTAGGCTATTTAGGTGACTACTGGGTTATTCACACACACACACACACACACACACACACAGTTTGAGGGGATATCTCCTAGCTCATGGTCAACAGTCACTCCAGTTGTCCAATAAAGAGTCATTATCTGTGGATGAAGATCTCTCCCCATGTAACACAGAACGTTAAACTAACGTTCTGGTATCGTTCTTGCATGGTTCTGTTAAATGACAACGTTCCTAGAACGTTCTTTGAAGGTTTTGAACAACCCTAGATATAACGTTCCAACCTAACGTTAGCCTAACGATGAACGAATGTTCCCTGTTTACCACCTGACCGGGTGTATAATAACAATAACATTAAGGGAATGTTCATAGAACGTTCTAGCCTAATGTTCACACCTAACGTTCTGATAACCAAGCAAGTAAACGTTCTGTAAACGTTAGCATAACCAAAATGGAACGTTCTTGCAACATTCTTTTGTTAGCTGGGTCTCAGGAAGTTTGTTAGTTATGATGTAGCATCACGTTTCAGTGAGGCGCAGCTCACTCAACCCAGGAAAAAGTTGCATTAATTCAGCTTTGGAATCAAAGTATCATCACTCTTGAGTGCCCTCTCATCTAATATTTCACCACACATGTGAATCCAAAACGTCAAATTACGTCTACATGTTTTTTTCTGAATGTTACATTTAAGGTAGAAACTGCTTAACCCTTTGGAGTCTGCGGATCCATCTGTGGGAACGAAATCGAAATTCCACATAAACATTTATATAACTACTCTACGAGATTTTATCCTAAAAACAAAATACCTCGGAAACCTTAAAAGGTCTACTTTTCAAATATATATAACTTGAATGTGAGAGGAGCTTAAATAAGCAGAGACACGTCTGTGAGAGCAAGACATGCTGCACGTATTTTCCCGCCAAAAGATGTGACCTGACATTTATATGATAATGATATGGTAATTCCAGACATTTCATTGGTGGGTTCTGAACCAACAAATTCCTCTCACCTGAGGTGATCCTGAACAAAAGACTAACCTCACATTCACATCTCATAAATATTCAATCTAGGAGCCGCTGAATGAGTCAAACACGTCAACTCACATGTTTATTCAGTTCTGCTAGAAAAGTCTTGGCTAGAAATGTTTACAGAAGCAGATTTTTCAGAGCGAGTCAGAGCGCGACACTTTTTTTCTCACCCATTTACGCAATCTGCCTTCTATATGATAACAACATGGTAATTACGGACATTCCAGTGGAGGATTAGCGACCCAGGAATGTGTGAAAATGCTTATTTGGTCTCTATAAACAAAGAGCGCTCACATGAACAAAGAACTCTTACCTCACACCTACCTCAAGAATATCCAATGTAGGAACGAGTTACTCAGTAAAACAAAGTGACACCCCACAAGCTTTAGAAACAAAACCACATGCAATTTCTGAAAACTGTAATGACCAGTGTGTAGCAACACCCCTGTTTATGAGTTTATGTTTAGAGTGTTTTTTCACAATATATCAGCACAAAAACTTAAGTTTAGAGCAGATTTAATCCAAATATAGATTTTTGACACTCTTACTGTTTTGACACTGTTGTTGCTGAGTTTGTGCTGAACTAAAGCCTGTGTAACACTTTGGAAACAAATAATAATAAATAATACTTAAATTATTAATTAAATTATAAATAATAATTAAAAATAACAAATAATACCCTCACACTCCAGAGGGTTAAAGTTAAAACTGTCAGAGCATTTCCTGGGAAAAGCCCAATTTCAATGGCCAAAGGTCTGTGCACTGGCCTTCATCATAATGGGTTCACTCAGGTAATTTTGGCATGTTGTGCAGTACCCTATCTCTCTGTGTCTCTCTGAGCTCCTGCAGGAAGTCTCTAAGACCACTCCGGAGCGTTTCTGGGTCGAGCTCAGGCAGAGCGAGAGGAAGGGGTGTGTCTCCTCTTTCTGGAGACAATGGACGAGATGCCACATTGTTATCAGGACTGGCTTTATCCACTGCATCTGAGAGAAAGAGACAGAGTTACAGTCTCAGAGTCCATATATATAATGCATATGGACCATATTGTAATATATACATAAATAACTATTATAAGTGATTAACCTTTAGGTGGCGACAGTGAGCACCGCAGTGGAGACACACTCCTCCGCCGCGAGACAACTCCAGAGGCTAAAGAAGAGTGGGAGGAGCCTACAGGGCTGCGTCCACGGCTGGCCCGCCCCCCTGCGCTTATGCCCAGCGTGCGAGTGAGAGCAGACTGTAGGCTGATCAGTCTGAACTCCAGGTCCCTCCGCCCCGCCTCCGAGCGCGTCAGCTCCGCCTCAGTGGCGGCCAGCCGGCCCTCGGCCTCGCTCAGACGTAGCTGGACCTGAGCAGAAGTATCGGTGGCCACCTGAGTGCGCAGAGAGAGGTTCCTCGCCTCGTCCTGAAGCTTCTTCTCACAGCCACGAGCCTCCTGCAACTGAGCAGTCAAATCCCGCTCACACCCGCGCCACACGCTCTCACTGTCACACAGACGCTTCTGCAGAGAGGCGAGCTGAGAGAGAGAGAGAGAGAGGGAGGGAGAGAGAGAGGGAGAGAGAGGGAGGGAGAACTGAGCCAAAACATTTGACATTACGGTTTCTACCAGAAGTCCCTGGACCCATTATAATGTATTTTCCCAAAGTTAGGGTTTAATTCTGGTACCAAGGCTGTGTCTGCATTCTTTACCTCCTTTTTGAGGGAGTTCCTTGCTGCCTCAGCCTCAATAAGCCTCTGTCTGAGGGAGAAAAGCTCCTTCCCACGCTCCTCCTCCCTCTGCTCCTCGAGAGAAAAACGAGCCTGGAGCTCTGCCACCTCCCTGCCTTTCTGCTCTCGCTCTCCATCCACCACCTTTACCTGATGTCATAGAGTTTAAATGATGATTATATAAACACACACACACACAGGATATATGTAGAAGCTGTGTGTACCTGTCTGCGCAGTTCCTGCAGTTCCCTCCTGGCCTCTAGTCGTGACCTCTCCACCTCCCTCAGGCAGCTGCGCAGCTCCCCGACTTCCTTCTGCGCAGATGCCAGCGTCTCCTCCTGCACGGCCAGCCTCTGCTCCTTCTCCTCACACTGACGCTTCACACTGATGATCGCACAGTCAGTGCTTTTATGACTTAAATGCTCTATTGTATCATAATCATCTGCCAGTCTTACTGATCATACAGCACTTTATTACATGCTATTAATGGTTTCATGCTTATTAGAAGCTAATGCTATATTTTTAAATAATTTTTGCCAATTTTCCCAATGTGGTAGTAGCCAATTAACCCATCCCATCCACTAGGGGGCTCTCCCCATCACTTTGCACTGTTTCTGACTCTAGGAGGGTGAATACATGCACAAGCCTCCTGCGCTGCGTGTGATGCAGCCACCACCTCTTTTCTAACTACCGCTGATACACCGTCACTGGGGAGCCAATACGCCCGGAGGAAAGCGCAGGATTCCCAGCTCCGAATGGACCAATCAGTAGACGCCTGAGCCAGTGATAGGGAGAGAGAGAGAGCGCCACCTACCCACCCAGAGAGAGCACTGCCAATTTTGCTCTCTCGGGCCCCGGCTGTTGATGGCAAACAGCATGACTGAGATTCTAACTCGCAGTCCTCTGGTCATAGTGTCAGCGTCTTAGCCTGCTGAGCCACTCAGGGCCCCAGAAGCTAATGCTATTTAAACGTTAGCTTAATTTAACCCTGTAAAGCCTGAATCAGAAAATGATTGCCAGAAAACTAATTATTTTTTAATTTTCTAACCAATTGCAAAAAAAAACACTGCTTATGAGTTTTGTTTTGTATCATATTTGATACTGAATCTATTGCTCACAGCCTGTTGTTTAAACAAACTAAACATACAGAACATAAACTTTAAATCCTTATACAGTGAATTTCCTTTACAGTTTCACTCAAACTTCAAAATCTGCATGTATCCTCGGGTGCCTGCAGTTCACGAATAATCCACCAGGGGGCAAAGACATGTATCAGATTTTATACATTTATTCTTATATCTAATAATTAATTATGTAAGATAATGTACCATTTATCACACTGAGGATTAAGTCTCAACTCAACTATGTATCACATCCGATACACTTGGTTTTACAGAGTTAGATGTTTTAAAATGCTAATTTGTGTTCATTTAGCATGAAAAGGCTAAAAATCAGTCAGGCTGTAAAGAGATGTGACTTAAAACATGTGAAGCACGGATCTAAAAAGTTCTGGGGTGATCCTAACCTGATGCGTTCACTCTCTGCTGCTCTGAGAGCCTCTCTCAGCTGGCCGTTTGATTGGCTGAGGGCGTCTCTCTCTTTGGTGACGTCACTAAGAGAGCGTCGAAGCTCCACCGCGTCTCTCTGGTGTCCCTCTCCGGCGTCCCGCGTTTGGCACAGCTGCTTCTCCAGCTCCAGAACGTCCCGCCTGGCTCCGTCCCGGCTTTCCTCACAGACCACCAGGAGAGCTCGGCAGTCTTCCAGCTGAGAAGGAGGAGAAGAGGACAAGAATGAAAAATTACAGCTTAGAAACATTCAAGTCCAGTGGACTGCAAATATAAAGTTAAAAATGTAACTTCTAATATGTTTTATGACTTAAATTTCCCATTTACTGAGAAAAAAACTGGGCTATTTAGGTGACTATTGAGTGTGTTTGTTAGCAATGTTAGCCTCACGGCAAAATTTGGACTCCAAACATGTCTTGGCTGATCAAGAGCATCTGAGGAAAGTGTTAAGTGTGATTTCTGGGTGAACCATTAGACTGGAGAACCAGCTGTTGTCTGAGTGATGCTGTGGCTTTAGAGCAGAACCTCTCTGAGTGCCGTGTCTGCGCGGGTCTGCTGGTCAGCGCAGTTCTCCTGCAGTCTGCGCAGATCTCGGCTATGGGAGCTGACCGTCTCCTCCATCTGCAGCCGCAGGTCCTGCAGCTCTGTGCTAAGAGCAGACACTGTAACCTACACACACACACAAACACAAAACTTTGTATTTATCTCTTTGTGGGGACTAAACAAGTACAGGTCAAATATACACTAATTCAGCTTTTTGGTGAAAACTAAAAGAGCAGAAAGATTAGAGTTTGGTGACTCCTGTTAAAGGAGCAGTTCACTCAAAAATCATATTTACATAATTTTGTAAACATTTTAAAAATGATCTCAGATGTAGGGGCGGCACGGTGGCTTAGTGGTTAGCACGTTCGCCTCTCAGCGCTGAGGTCTTGGGTTCAAGTCCCCATCTGAGCGGAGTTTCCATGTTCTCCCCGTGTCTGCGTGGGTTTCCTCCGGGGACTCCGGTTTCCTCCCACAGTCCAAAAACATGGGGATCAGGTGAATTGGGTAATCTAAATTGTCCGTAGGTACGTATGTGTGTGTGTGTCTGTCCAGCGATGGATTGGCGCCCTGTCCTGGGCTTAGTTGATTAATGTAATGCCCTGCCCTGCGCCCGGTGAGGGGGTAGGGGACTAAACGCGACCCTGATAAGGAATAAGCGGGTGTGATAATGAATGAATGAATGAATCTCAGATGTACTTGAGCTGCCAAGGGACTTCTGAGCTCCAAATTTTGCTTCTTTAGTGTAGCATAGCTGCTAACAAGCACTAGAACTCAATAGTCACCTAAATAACCCAGGAGTCTCTGTAAAAATATCCACCCAAAACGACAAGATCGTAATTAAGCTCACAGCTTAGTGTCATTTTACAGAAATGTTCTTAGGTGCCCATTGAGTTCTAGTGTTTGTTAGCAATGTTAGCATCAGAGCTCCAGAAGCTTGCTGATCAGGTCTATCTGGCATAAATGATAAATTATGTAAATATGAATTTTCAGTGACTTTCTTTTAAAATTAATTTAAAAAAAATTACAAAAATATATCTTATTACATGTGAACAAATTAAACCTATGTAAGTGTACTAGGAACAGTAACTTTTCTATACTGAGATAGAGATGACATATATGTATAAGGTTAGGTGGGTGTCTTCACCCTCTCTTGGTCCCTCAGGTTTTGAGCTTCTCTTGTGAGTTTTTCCACCTCCAGCATTGCAGTACCCAACTCAGCCTGCAGGGTGCACACTCTCTCCGACAGCACCGCTTTCTCCGTCTCCTTCAGAGACAGCGCCTGCACATGGAGAAATAAAGAAAAACAGCATATTTGTATCTGGAGCATGAACAGGTCTCTTACGGAAGTCCCAAATCCAGTGTACTGTAAACATTTGTTAACCCCCTGGAGTCTGAGGGTATTTCAGACACTCTGATGTAGTCTGACACGCCTTCACTTTTTTACAAATTACACCCATTTAAAATATTTTTTTCCAAAGTGTTACACAGGCTTTAGTTCAGCACAAACTCAGCAACAACAGTGTCAAAACAGTAAGAGTGTCATAAATCTATATTCTGATTAAATCTGCTCTAAACCTTCACTTTCCAAAAACCTGTTTTCAGATGTGCTGATATATTGTGAAAAAACACTGTAGTCAAGACTTTTGAGCTCAGAACTAAATAAACAGAGGTGTTGGCTACACACTGGTCATTACAGCTTTTAGACATTGTATGTGGTTTTATTTCTAAAGTGATGATGATAAAACTAATGTGAGGCGACACTGTGTTTTACTGAGTAACTTGTTACTACATTGAATATTCATGAGATAGGTATGAGGTAAGAGGTCTTTTGTTAATGTGAGCGTTTTTTGTTTATAGAGACCAAATGGGCGTTTTCACACATTCCTTGGCTGCTACTCCTCCACTGGAATGTCCGGAATTACCATGTTGTGATCATATGAATGGCAGATTGCATCAATGGGCGGGAAAAAAGCGCTGCGCTCTGACTTTCACTGAAAAATCTGCCTCTGTTTATATATGCTCCTCTCAGAAATGTCTAAAATATATTTTTGATTCAACCTATATATATTTGGGAAGTAGACCCTTTAACACTAGCAACGCGGAGGTTTTTTGAGACACTAAAAGCGCGGATGTTACGAAAACCGTCGTCAGGAGAAAATCCCCCGCTTAACTTTATATTACATAATAAAACTCACAGAAAGACACTTCGACCTGACTCAAAGTCTCTAACGAAAGACACTGAAAGAAATGGAGTGAAACGGACCTCGCAAACAGTACATTAATCGTATAGTTATCTTGCGATTAGCAGGAGCCGTCCGACCGCCCGGTTCGCCCCCTAAAAGAGGACTGCTGCCAAAAGCATTGTAGGCGCGAAAATCACAGAGTTTTTTGGAGGCGCAACGATCACAATTTCCCAGATGAAGGGTTTATATATATCCAACTTAGTTTTTATA
>BRDA01010728.1:65827-78510 GCA_036984385.1 Crenuchus spilurus
ACGAAAAGAGCACCAAAAAGTGGACAAAAAACATTTTTCATTGTTGGTCGACAACACCGCCTTGTAAAAAGTGGAAAAATCAAAATGAGGTAAATGTATATGTATTGTTAGCTGATGATTAAATAACTATGCCGCTGTGTATCAGACACACTATGAATAAACGTTCAGGTATTTTAGCTAGCTCTGTTAGCTAGCTCCGCATTTCTTAATTGTTTAAGGAGGAGAGTAAATACAAAGAAAGTTAAATAAATACATAGTAAAAGCATTACAATGTATTTCTAATACGGTTAACCCAAAATCTCCTGAATCCTTTTAGAAAAGTAAATTATTTAATAAATAAATAAATAAATATGCAGACAGCTCAACCCCCCCAATGTTGGACCCAAAGTTACGCCCTTGAGTGTACATAACAAACTGGCCATCCACTGAATGTATGGAATTATTCTAAAATGGGACCAGAATTCTTTGAGAGTTATTATCTGAAGCCTTACCATTGCCATCCTCTATCCTGATCACAAAGTACCGACTGGAGTCTGTCACTGCTTCCACGGCCGAACCGGGGTACTGGTCTACTGTAGCCTGTGCAAACAGCTCACCTACAAACACACGTTGTTGGGGAATATGTCAATGTGTGGTGGGTATCCCATTTATATGCAATAATAACAATACGGTCCATATATACGCAAGTATGTAAATGTAATAATAATATGCCTTACCTAGATAGGTGATGCACTTCTCTACTAGAGCCTGGTTGATGAAGCTAGATAGTCATAAGTAAAGAATATCTATACCTCTTTCACTCACTCACACATACGCACCTGTATTCCTGTCTTCGAGTTTAATATACGCAGTCTTGGCTTTCGCTGTGATTTTCATACGGCCGCTCCAGGCCGGCTCATCGAGCTTCCACTCTGACGCTCTATGTAAAAAACAACAATAATCATTCAATGTAGATATTATAGAGAAATCTATCACAAGCATAGAAAGTGATGGGTTGATGATGGGTACACATAATTTATTATGAAATGAATGAACAATATTATCCAATAAGAACCTAGACAAAGTCCTCCTTATAGGAAAATTATTAGGGGTACAAAAAAAAAACTGAACAAATGGATAACATGGAACATATTTCTAACTCTGTTTTAAATTACTACCTCCTTGTGTCAAACATTTGTAACATTACATATATGTTACATATTCAAAGACACAGATTCACAAACTGTCATATGACTGCACACAGGGCGTTAAGTATATGTCACTTAGGGGCTTAATGAGGATAAAGTGGAGGTAAAAGCTGTCGAAGAACTTTACGGACCTTTTAAAATGTTTGTGGTGTTGTAACCGCGTTACAGGCGATATTGAACTCATGGGCTTCCGTAATCTGTCATGCGCTATCAGTTCCTGTTAACGTTTTTTTAAGAAACAGTACGTCAATAAATAAATAAATAAATAAATACTTTAGACAGTAATATTTTACGCGTTAAACACTATTGTTTTACACCTCATAAATATCTTAAACCAAATAAAAATATTAAACGCGTGGTATCTGACAGCTGAAGAGAAACAAAAACAGGTCATTAATGGTTAGCACTGATGCTAACGAAGAAGCTAAATGCATAGTAAAGACTGGCGACGATAAAAGTTCACTTCCTCACATTTTTAATAGTGATGTGGTGGAGATTAAAATGTTTTAATCATGGGCTAATGTTGCTAAAACTTTGCCCTCGTTATGTCAGGCTGTTAAAGTGGGTAAAAGTTGTTTTAAAGCTGTTATAATGTTGTTTTGCTCACCGGTATCCTCGGTTTGTTGCTCTCGGCGGAATCCTGTAAACATGAACTTCCGGTTTAACACACAGTATAGACTCATACGTGTCGTCCGTCATTCTGTCTGATTTAAACTTTATTAATAACCTAAAATCTCCTGTGTGTGTTTATATGTGTGGAAAGACTGGAAGGGAAGTGTACAAAAGCGCTTCCGCCGACAACTTTACAGACTACAAATTAAAAGTCCTCT
The DNA here is from genome assembly GCA_036984385.1 of Crenuchus spilurus. NCBI lineage: Eukaryota > Metazoa > Chordata > Actinopteri > Characiformes > Crenuchidae > Crenuchus > Crenuchus spilurus. The sequence continues at coordinate 67,845 of BRDA01010728.1, forward strand.
GTATGGAACACTACAGATGAACAGTTCCTCTGATGGAGTTTTTGTTTTATTCACTAAACTACTGACACCATTTCGACCCAATTATGTACATAACATTCATTCATACATACCTCAACAAAGTGTCGTTGAGAGAACACTCCAAGCTAGGGGTGGTTACACATTAACATCAAAATATTACGACCACCTTTACCATGCACCTGCTTAACATGTCTAGACACAACACTGTTTGATCAGTAGTGATCTCTGACAGTTTCCTCATCCTGTGTTCAGTATAGAGGTTAACTGGTCCACTGTGGTGTGTGTGTGTGTTAAGTCATCAATCAAAACATGTCCTTTGCCCATGATGATATTTTTACAAACTGCTACACATGACTAGTGTGCTCACTTATTTGTACATGCAGCAAAACCTGTTACATAGCATGTGACATTTTGAGTTCATTCCAAACCAGTGGTGGTCATAACATTCTGATATGACTTGAGTGTGTACATATAGACTGTATATATGGAGGCACTGTGGTGAGAGGCTAATTTAACAGGTCCAAATGGGTTAAACCCCCCCTCACACGCTATGCCCATCCTGACCAACCAGGGATATATTAGAGGTGTTGTAACCTGACATAGTACCTTATTTACAGTGGTCCTCCTGCGTCCATATTCCAACAGGACAATGCCCCACCACATATGGAACAATGGGTGTCATGTGATCATTGAGGGCCCTGAAATGTCCTTCACTGGGCCACAATCCAGAATTTCTTCCTCTCCATAGAAGTCCATGTAGAAGTGGTCATTTCAGACCATGGCGGACACATCAGATACTGATTACCGTGCATTATGTAAGGCTGAGCAAGCTGTGATCAAATCATATATCAGGGTCAGCAGTGTAGCCTGTCTTGGATTGGCTGTTCATTATGTCTGAATGAAAGTAGGCACGTTTTCCAGAATAAAGTTTATTTAAGTCAAATGAGCAGAGACAGTTGTGGGTGAATTCTCCATAAAAAATAAAAGAAGATAACGGAGCGACGGTACGGCTGTAAACAATGCAAAAATCCCAACCAACTGAAGCTCATCAATGCTCTCAAACATATTTCAAGCTGATTATCATGTGTGGTCAATACTGATCAAAGAACAATTGACACAGAAGGAAAGACAACTGGAACTTTTCTCCCTCTGATCTGCACTTGCAGAAAGCACCAAGAGAGCAGTCTTGCCTTGCACAAGGGTACCTCAATCATGACATGTTAGTTCAGGGGATTGAACCAGCAAGCTTCCAGTCACAAGGCTGATTCTGTAACCTCAAGCCCATGGCAGCCCAGAGATGCTGTGACCTGTCTTGATCAAATCTGCCCATTATTTATTCCTGGCCAAGTGAAGTAGTTGGTTCCTTTGCATTTGTTTACAACCAGACAATCACTCCAGATCTGTAAGAGACAAGCTGGTAAGACACTGGATGATCAAGGATAGAAAAAACAGCAGAGCCTCATGACATCAGCTTACACATCAGTTCCCATCACATCATACATGAGCAGAAGAATATATTGCTCATTCACTGAAAACACAGCTCTAGGTCCACTCATCTGACATTTATGGCACTTAAGCACTATATTAAAACCGGACAGGTGATTTGGAGGCAGGACGTCTCAGATTAGCTGGATAACTTAAGCTGCAGGTGAGGACTGGCCACCACCTTCCTCCGATTTGTCTCATTTTATATCGTTCAGTGCCTTCCCTGCTGTTTATTGGATGTGATATGTACCTGAGAATGTTTCCTTTTTAACTGTGATCTTCGGTATACGTTAAGGCACTAAAATAAATAATCAATACTCCTCCCAAGATGTCTCAGTTTAGTTCAAATGTGTCCAATCAGAGAAGAGGAACTTAAAGGAATACTGCTGTATTTTTTTACCTGATCTGAATCTGCTGCATCTGTGGCATACAGGAAGTTATCATGGACAGTAACTTCAACAGAAATCTTGACACAAAACTCACTTAGAACAGAAATCAGTGGGCAGATTCTGAATCAACTCCCAACAACTATTATAAATATTTACGTTCGCTTCATTGTTACATTTTGACTACCGCATTGTGTCAGCAGGAACCTGTTGATGCGATATGTTACAACGTAACATGGGGATATTGTAAATAAGGCGATATGATTTTTTAATTCCTAATTTAGTTAAACTCTCAGCAGTGTGTCCTTACATTACTTGTTTCTGTTAGAGTGGAAGAGTCTAACGATGGAAGACAGAATACACCACTGCCATCTAGTGTTCAGGAGTTTAACTATAACAAAATGAACCACCGATCTTCACGTTACTAAATCCATACTGTATTTCGATGCCGCAAAATATTTTAGTGCTTAAGTGTATCAATATGAGGCTGTGGGTTTTCTGATTGTCAGTTGCAATCAGACGTACTACTCCTTTGCCTTCTCGACCTGATACCAAAATTAATATGCTGATACCAAAACAGAGATCAATACTTTTAAAAAGTATGATGTTATGTAGGTCCGCAGATTTCTTGTTAATCTTGAAAAGTAACGTTAAGATTGAAAATACACATTTGTTTTAGAATCAATTGTGAAAAAACACTGGAATATTCCTTTAAACCCAAAGCAAAGACTGTCTCATGGAATAAACGGGAGTAATTCAGGCCTGTCCAATAAGTGAAGACCAAAATGACATTTCTATTGGAGAATCGTCAATTTTAGGCTTAAGTTATCCAGATTACTGAGAAATACTACTTTTGAGTGTGTGACGAAAGACATACTATCATTGACAAATGCAGAGGAAGATGTACAGAGTAAACATTTGTACGTGTTCCTGCTTGATTTAGCTCATTAAAAATTAGTTGATGGCTAACCATATAAACTACATAAGGGTAACAAGCAGGACTGCGTACGGTGTTAAATGTTGACGTTTTAACGGGTACGTGTAGATTTCTAAAAGCCTACAGTAGTTACCACAGTAGAAAAATAGACACTATAACACCAGCCAAAAATACTAGAAACGCTGAGCATTTCTGAATCAGTTAAAGGGAAGAAAAAGAGGCTGCTGTCAGTTCTTCTTTTAGCTCAATCTACTCCTTTCTCTACTCAAAAGTAGATGATCAAACAACACAGGTCTGCTTCTTCAGTTTTACACTTGGGCTACAAGTCTAACGTAGCAGCTCATAAGTCCTCAGGGTCCTATGTTCTGAGGTTATGATGTTCTCAGGGTCCTAAGTTGTCAGGAGCTCAGTCCTTAGGGTCCTATGTTCTCAGGGTTCTACGTTCCCAGGTTTCGATATTACCATAGCCCTAAGTGCCCTCAGGGCACTGTGTTCTCATGGATCTACGCAGGTCCTATGTTCTCAGGGTCGTCCTATACCATTTGGCTCAAATTTGATGTGTTCCCAAGTACAGTGGTAACCCTACTTATGAGTTTAATTTGTGCAGGAGCTGAGCTCGTTAGCTGGTTTCCTCGTTAGCTGGATGCACTTTCCCCATAAGAATACATGTAAAACTGATTAATCCGTGTCAGCCGGCCAATATACAGTATACTTTAATATGTAAATAATGTGTTTATATGGGTTTTTTAAAACATAAACGAGACGACAACAGCGCTCGTGTAGGCTGTCCGCTAATGAGAGGGAGACCGATGGTGGTCGTGTAGGCTGGCGGCTGCATGGTTACACTTATCATATGAAAAGTAAAAGTAATGTATCTAACTTTCTTGTTCACTACCTTTTGCTACTTTAGCGTCGCTTTCACTAGCACTTTCACTTTTACTGAACAGCGGTCAAAAGTATTGACTGACCTCTTTTTCTACGGTAGCATCTAGGAGATTCTACGACCGCCGTGCCCCTAGCGGTTTGGCATAGTTGAAGAAATTTACGCTACTCGTTAGCTGGAATTTTACTCGTTACCTGGAACAAAAATATTCAGAGATCTCAACTCGTTACCTGGAATACTCATTAGTAGGGATGCTCGTAACTAGGGTTACCACTGTACTGTACATGAAATTATTTAACATTACAAATATTTTTCTTTTTTAAATTTAAAATTCCATAAACCCAACAGAACCAATCGTTAACTTTTTTTTAAGGTCTTTAAAAAGTTTTATATCTGTGGTATTCTGGATCAAATCTGACCCGACAGAGAACATTAAAGAGAGCTGAGTGGAAGCGGATTTGTGGTTTCTCGAGGTAGAATATTTCCACTATTATACAGAGGACTTGGTTCTGTTTTCAGAGCCCATGTTCTGCTGGAGTCTAGAACATACTGATGATGTTGAATTTAATTGCAGGTCTATCGTTAATATCTTTACCATGACTTTAAAAATTAAGGGCTGACCAATATGATTTTACTGCACCTTATATGGAGATCACTTTCTGCTAAAATAAATTATTCCTGAGGACAGGTTACACAGAAGGCCAGTCTGCTGGATACATGTAAAAGAAACATATCAGCCAGAAATGCAAATAAAAAAATAGGGCTGCATCAACTGTGAAAGGAAAAAAATGTTCCATGTGATCATTCTGGTAAGATGTAATACACTACAGGAAGTGTAGGGGGCGATATGGCTTCAAAGGAATGCACAGCAAAGTGAAGAAGTAAAATAGCCTATAAATCAAATAATAATTCATAATAGAGCTCAAAAAGAATAATTAGTTGTGGCTCTAGAATGAAAACTAGCTAATGGAACATTTAGAATAACACAGATCAGTTCTGCACTTGCCAGCTTCAGTTTAAACATTTTGTAAGTTTAAGCCTCATCCGTGAAATGGAGGATTAAAGACACTGTATACTCTTCTGGAGAACGACTGGTGATATTTGAACTCAGTGGCATAACAAACACACCCCTCCCTTCAGTGATCCTTCAGAAACTCCGCCCCCAAAATTCATGCACACACACTGTAATGGTAACACAGGGCTTGCACACCAAAAGAAATATGGAGAGAACATCATTGCCGGTAATTAGCTTTAACAAGCAACATCCTCTTCCCTTTTCATGCCTTTCAGCATTCAGTGCTGTCTCCGCAATTCAAACTCCTCACCAATGTTTACACATGTCTTCAGCCCCTTCCCCTCCCCGTCCTGTGCAAGAGCACCAACACCCCCTGTAGCCGATTGGCTAGAAGGGTGTTGTGTTTCTTTGCACTTTGTTTGTCAGCTACAGAGCCAGGGCTGCGTACAAACACCAGACTTACCTCCAGCATGAAAAGAGACCAGCGAGCTAGCGAACTGTAAACAAAAATGTACTGGATTGAAATTGTGTACAGCCCCCTTAACACAGATCGTAATTTAGTCAACAAACTAGGCTTGGTTTATGTCAGAACAACCAGCTCCGAGACAAGAAAAGCAGTAATAAAAGGCAGAATTTAACACACCATTTCTACAAAGCCTGCTAAAATCCTTCCACGGTCTGCATACAAAACACTTCATACACTGCCAATCAAGCAATCCATTCACAAAGCCCAAAACGACTGATACTAGACCTTCACAGCACCACAGATCAACATACGGACAGCAAATCCCATTCAGCATCCTTGCAGTCATGGATCACATGTGTTGGGGTAACCTGTACTGGGTGGGGTTTGGCTATACTGGACAGAGTTTTGATTGTATTGGATATAGTTTTAGTTCTGTTGAGTAAGGTTGTGGTTGCACTGGGAAGGGCTTCATTGTACTGAATATGATTTTGACAGTATTGGGTGGGTTTTTGAGTGGTACTGGACATGGTATTAGTTGTATTGGGTGTAGTTTTAACTGAATTGGATGGTGCTTGCCTTTATTAGGCAGGGCTTTCGCTGTACTGGCTAAAGTTTTGACTGTACTGGGTGTGGTTTTGGTGGTAATGTCTTAAAGAGATGTATTTCCACTGCCATTTGACTAAAATGTGTCTCAGATGACCTTAAATCAGTTTAAATGTGGTGTGTTTACACCTGTATTTATGAGGGTAATCTCTATATGGATGTAATCCTGACTCAAGACCCATGAAATGACCAGGTGTAAACAGGATCTAAAAGGTTGGCAGTGATTTCATCAACATTTGAGCAAACAAAATAGAAAAAGCTAAAATGTGTTCATTGCCAACTTGTACTATTCTGTTCATTTAAAATTATAGCAGAGATAATAAACATCTGAGATTTTGATAGTAAACGATGCTCTTTTTAAACGGTGCTAGCCATTTTACCTCATGTAGCAAAGCTAAGCAACTCTGTGTTGAAACGACACTTCAGAAAGGTTCTAGTAAAGTTTTTAAACTTAAAATCAAACAGAAAGCACATGTGTGTTAAATGCCAACGTTTTGACCAATCCTGTTCAGTACAGAGAAGTGAATAATTCTTTACAGGCTGCAATACGCTCACTGGCCACTTCATTAGGTACACATACCTTGTATCTACACTCATTGTCCATTTTAGCTCCACTGACCATACAAGTGCACTTTGTAGTTGTACAATTACATCTCCGTCTGTTTCTCTGTGTACTTTATCAGCCTGTGCTTCAATGGGCCGGGTATTATTTGGGATCATTCTCAGCACTGTAGTGACACTGACATGGTGGTGGCGTATTAGTGTGGCGTTGGGCTGGTATGAACAGACACTTCAGAACTGCTGCTGTACTAACCAAAACTATTCAGCCAAAAGTGTCCTGTGTACAGCATAAGAATGATACACCACCCAAATAACACCACCTCTGACCACTGAAGAACTAGGCACGTGTACCAAAAGTGGCCAGAGTGTAAAAGGACCTCTTTTCAGCTCAGCTAAGCTAAAGCAGCTCTACGTTCAAAATGCACATTGACACGTTTGACAGTGGATTCAACAGATTTTGAGTAGCAAAAAAACAAAAACAAACAAAAAAAAACTCGATTTGTTCACATTTGTCTACCAGCATAAGAGAGACACAGGAGCAAATCATTTTACAGGTCAGTATATAGAACATAAAAAGCTAAAAGTGAAATTTAAAAACTCAGGCACAAAAAATAACAATTACAAAGCTGAGAGCCCTCTCAGACCGACAGCCATCATGTATACTCCTAGTTATATATGACTCTGCCAGGGAAAACCAGGCCAAAGTCTTTTTTTTTTTTTCAAAATTTGTTTTTTTTTCAAAACAACTTTTTGGTGAATTTAAGTTTTGTTTTTGATCAAAATATCTACTACAATAGATATCTGAGACTATTATCTTTCATTTACAGCAATAATACAGAGTGGCTAAGTTTTGTCACTAATGTGATTGACATGATATTGACACGATATCTCAGTAAATTGCCCAGTGACTTTGGCCTGGTTTTCCCTGGCGGGGTCACATATAACTATAATTATTATTATTGCTCTGTGGAGTATGACTCTAGTGTCCGTTTCCTGCGAGTTGTTGTGTTTCTCCGTCTTTGGTGGGATCATACTTCATTTTATAGCCCCAGTCAGGAAAAGCAAAACCAGCTATGGCCCAATCCCAAAATCTGTGTTACTTGAACTGCACTGTCTGTGTTTAACATATATGGACTATGATGTCAGCGTTAAATCAGAGAATCCCTCCCAAACAAAAAGAACTGCATCATCCTTATCAGGCGGGTGTTTCGCAAAGCAGGATTTCACCGTTTAGCAAGGTAGCTTAACTTTTTCCTGTGTGAATTACAAAAAAATCTATTAGGACCTTTTCCAAAATGTGTGTATTCTTATTTCAGGGTATAGCTATTGCTCCTTAGTTGTTTCTTTATGTGCTCATATTTTTTTTAGAATGGTTTTAGAAAAATGTCCAAGGTATGTTCACTTCCTGACTGTCTGTGAGCCATTTTTGTTTACTGTGTGCTTTGTTGCACTTGCAATAACTGGCCACCGGGTGGCAAAAGTAACATCCACATAACAGGCTGTCGTATATAACATTAAAACCGATGCATTTAAAGGACAATGACTTGTAAATAGCTGTCTGCTCTAGTGACTACCATCAAATGAAAGGGTTAAGCCCAAAGCTCAAACAGCAAAAAAAAGAACAGCAGGTGTATTCCTACTGAACAATCCTCAATATTAGGTTTAAGCTACCTGGTTAACTTAGAAACCCTGTTCTGTGGAATACTCCCCTGAACATAGATCACCGTTTTAAGAGCGTATCTCTTAGGGCTATGCCAAGAGAGTCTCTGTAAACATGTGAAGTTTGCTCTCTTTGGGTGTGGTATTGCAAACAGTGTTAGTATTCTAATACATTTGAAATCTCATGTTAGTTTTCTTCTGCATTTGACTCCATTCAGCCTAAAGAGAACCTGTCCAGCCCAACTTCTGCATCTCCAAAAAAATGTGTACACTGCCAAAGTTCATTTGTGCTCCTAATTTAGTTCAAGAAGGGAAACAGTCATATTTTACATTAATTACACACAAAAAAATTTCACGCCTTTTTGTTTTCATGTGGGCACTGTTTGAATAGCAATTTACTCAAACTGCAGATTATATCTAATAATTTTAAATACTAGATTTTCATGTGCCACAGAAAAAAAAGGCTTAAAATATTTCACTTTAATTGTAATGAATATAAAATATATGTCCGTTTACCTTTAAGAGTTCAATGAACACAAATGAACTTTTTTCTGGCAAATTATGGCTTCCGGAGATGCACTAGTACTTACATTCTCACACTACAGTATTATTTCAGACCCAGGACCGCTTGCTCTGCGAGTTTTTCAAAGTTTGATCAAGCGTGAACCTGCTTTCGAACCCAGAACCAGACCAGAGAACCCATCTCTGGTTCTCCGGATATTGATGGTCTGGAGTTGTTTTGAAGTGGACTTTGGTGCATTCTGCTGACCATGTGGAAGCTGCTCCTGGTGCCCTATGTGGATTTATCTATGAACTTATCGCTGACTTTACAACATTTTTTTGCTGTGCAGTGAAACTCCATGCAACCAAAAACCTCCGATCTTCACCGCTTCAGTGTTTGGATCTGAGAAAAATGATAAAAACTAGTAAATTGATTGAACTAGTGCAACATTTTACAAACTAAATGCAGAAAAGTGACTCAATCAATCGACGGTTATGTGCGATAGCAAACCAGTGATAAGCTCCACCCACAAAACAAGTCCAGGGTCTGCCCTGGAAGAGTGTGAACACACCTTTATGTATGACTGATTTGTAGCATTGTAGTTGTGCAAGTTAAAGTGAGCATGGTGCTTAATTTGCTCAGTCTGTTCTCAGTCCAGCTCAGCAGCATAACATTTTAAAGAGGAAACTCCATGTTCTAGGGGAGATTGTGAATTTTAAACCATATTTAGTAGTCAGAATGGGCTTTTTTGTAACAGTAGCTATGAAAGAACACATTTATAGGCTAATCATGTATAGGTCCATTAGCTAATGAGTTGATAACAATAGCTAGTATGATGGCCTAAAGTGTTACAGGTTCCCATATTGACATTTCATATGATATAAAACCCTACAGCAGAGACCAAAGTAGAAAGTGTACAGTCTGGATTAGAGGAAAATTACTGTTATTCTAATGCTTCTGTAACTTCCTGTAAATTTCAGGCTCGATCAGCTACTCCAATTCCTGACTGGGGCTTTCCCCATCCTGGAGTGTCTTCAACTCCAAAAAGTGACAATGGGGCGCATATTTGAGAAATGCACAGTGTACAGAGTCCTGAAATAGAAAGAGAAACAGCCTTATCATAGCGTGTTCCAGCCAGAGTGATGCTTTCCCCTCCTCCAGTCGCACTCCAAGGAGCTTTCGCTGCACACCCAGAAGAAAAGCAGATGATAAGAGGTCTGTATTAAAGCAGGAAAGGTCAGTGTCCTCGGCTCCTCCCAAACCTGCTTTAATTCCACCTCTAAACTGTTTCAAATTCACTCTTCCGCAGGGTAGCATCTCCATCACTCTCTCTTTCTATTTCTATCTCTAAGTCTCTTGCCCTCTCTCTCTCTTTCTCTCGCTCGCTCTCTCTCTCTCTATCTGCTGAGGCGGAAGCCTGCGGTGCCGTCCGGTCCCAGGGGCTGGCGGATAATGTTATTATTCGGTCGCAGAGATTCTGACGGAGTGCCAGCAAGGGCAGATCTGGAAAAAAAAATGGGAAGAGAAACAATAACTTTATTAGAATATTAACTTTATTTATAAAATGTATACTTTATTTATAACCTTTCATACATTCATCAATGGCCTTTTAGCCCTGCCTCCCTTTTCAAAAGACAGAGCTTGAGTAAACAGAGTGCTGGCAGAGTTCTTGCAGAATACTATACGTGAAACACTGAATAAAAATCACTGCAATCAGTTATAGGGCTGTCACATTACAGGAAATTTGACTGTGATAGCGATACCATGTATAGCATCATGATAATACCAAACGAATAAATTAGAAATGCTCATCACTGTCTTTATGGACAAATGTTTAAATCAGGGATACTCATTGCGCGGCTCCCGAGCCACATGCAGCTCGCCGTGCTTTATTGGTGGCTCTCGTGATTACGAAAGGTTACGAAAGTACGCCAGCACAGCCAAAGTATTTTAAGAACCTTACATTTCAAGTAATGTCATATACAGAGACATCGTACGAAAATTTTATGAAACCGACACGACCGCATGAAAGCATTGGAAAGCATTAGTGCTCTCGGTGGTTATTTCGTGCCGCTCGACGTACACCGAGCCCTCGGCGCGTTACTCATAGGGACTAAATTTGTAAACAGGTATTTCTGTCACTACTCGTAA
>BRDA01010728.1:88492-108920 GCA_036984385.1 Crenuchus spilurus
TATATATATAAAATTAATAATAATAATATATATATAAAATTTTGTCTTGACACATACTCAGCTCCAGCGTTCTTGACCAACACTTTTGATTCTTAATTAATTTGAGCAATATTCATTAATATTTTACTGAATAAGAGTGTAAAATCTAAAATAGTTTGATGGGTCTATATTCAGCTATTGTGTACATGGCTCATGATTTGTTCACTATATGTTACATTATTTTTATAGTAATTCTGATAAATTAAATCAAAATGTACTTGAATTATAAGCTGCTTTGTATCATTTTCCACATGATTCATTAGAATTAAATCAGGGTCAGAGATTTCTGGCCTTAGTGCTGTATAACTTCTCAGTGCTGTCAATTACCTTATAAAGCTCCTCAAAGGGTTTCACTGTCTCCTGTAATAATGTATCCAGGTGTAGCATATCAGTGTTATCACGGGTTCCTGAGGGCTGTGCAGGAAGGAAATATCCAGTGGGAGAGTCGCACCTACCCGTATCCTGGAACACCCATCACCCAGCGCTTCTCTCACAGTCAGTACACACACACACACACACCTCTGTCTCATTTACACACAGTGTGGTTACATGGGCAGTTAGCTACGATTGGCTGTGGACATTCTCCACAATATGGACATCATCAGTTTCATAATTATATAGCTTCATATCAATGTGCTTTCGTTATTTAAAAAATACATGATCAAATCAGTAATTTTGTATGGGTGAAGTTTGGCCCATATTATTTTGAATAAAATAATTTTATTTTGTTGGATTAAAGACTACGTTGATTCATCAAACCACAAAAATTCAAATCAAAAGTAAAACGGTGATCACAGCACACAATGAAACACTCTGTAATTGGTAAGAGGGCTCATTTGCATATTACAGGCTTATGATCATTAACAGATATTTTGCACAGCTCCTCAGTTACAAAGGTCTGTTCTGTACCTGGGAAGGGCGGTAAAACTTTGTGAGGAGGAGAGTGTGTGAAGTGGAGAATTGCATCATTTAATTGAGCAGAAAATCAGGAAGACCGTTCTTGTGTGTGTAATGTGAGGGAGAGATGAATAATATGCTGTTATTTTATCATTATAATGAAAAATAATTACTAAAGTCTTAATTATTGGGGCTTTTCTGTCCCAATATAAAAGCTCAGAACACGGGAAGGACATGATGGTTGATTGATGTCCAAAATGCCAGGGTAATAGGGTACCGGGTGAAGGGTGGTAAGTTGTAGTGAGAAAGGACTTTCGCATAGATTGAGTGCCTCCCAATGGCATAACAGTGGTGCCCTGTGGGCCATTGATGTCAGAGGGGAACGACGACTCCAGACCACGGTGGACCAGTTAACCTCGATAATGAACTCTGGAGCAACAAGGAAAGTTGGATCTGGTCTCACCATTGAGGAAAACTCTCTGATCCAAAGATTGTTATTCCCACTATTGGGTAGGTGGTCTATTTTTGTTGTATTGCTCACCCCCCATGTGAGGCATCGGAGCTGCAGTCTCCTGAATGTCTGAGTGTCTATCCGAGCGTAGTTGCGGAGCTGAAGGGCTCTGCTTCCCGCCATGGTTTTGGTGAGAAAATGCCTGCTCAGCAGGTTGGTGTGAAAAGACTCTTATTGTCATTCACACCCCACCCACCCACACACACTCACACACCCCTGTTCACACAGCCCTGCACAGTGCGAGAGCAGGGGGTGTGTGTTTATGAAGATTTCACACACATGTTCTGGTGGAGCATTGCTTGTAGGATGGAAGGAAGACACAATACCAGAATTTTGACTTATTAATAATGACAATAATTAATATTGATATTAAACTTCACTTATTTCATTGATGACAATATCTGACAGAATATTTTTGACGATATATATATATATTTAATGTGCAATATTCGTTACAATACTGTGATATTTACAGTGCCTTGCGAAAGTATTCACCCCCATTGGGATTTTTTTGTTTTTATACCTCATAACCTGAAATTAAAATTTTTGGAAGCATTTGAAATATCAGTCCGTGTGTAATGAATGAATATAATATACAATTTTCACTTTTTGAATGGAATTACTAAAATAAATCAACTTTTTCATGATATTCTAATTTTATGACCAGCACCTGTATGTGCAATATTCTAATCCACCAATGTGCAATATCACATATACATTTAGTTATAAATATTCTTCAGGGTTTAAGTTTTATTACATTTTTTATATTTTTACTTGGTAGTAGTTGCTAAGAGTCTCTTTTTTAATACCCATTTCTATTGCTGAGTACTTCACTGTCTCTTTGCTGCTGTGATGCTTTACATTTCCCCACTGTGGGGCTAATAAATGGTTATCTTATCTAAATGTATTACCATGATGCTCAACATCAAATCAGTACTCTTTGTTTTTAGCACCAAATATGTATTTGGAACAACACTGACATTCTACAGCTTAACATGGCTGTTCTTTTATAAACAGGTTGTTATCCACACGGAATTCTTCAGTTGTCAGCAAAACACAGAAAAATACAGCAAACTAAAGTGTCAAAATAGTGCAGCTCATTTTTAAAAAACATTGAAAGTGTATAGAATGAGCTGTCAAATGTAAGTTTTAAAAAGTTGCCAAATGCATGTTTTTCAGTACTTTTGATACTTGTAGAAACTGTAATAGGACTTAATTTAAATGATTGATTTCAGTTTCTTTGAACTCATCTGCACATTATGCTTAGTTTGGGCTGAATTAACACAGGCACTGGTATATTCCAGTTAACCAGAAGCACTATTTGGATAGTATTAAATGTACGTGAAGGTTCTGGGGTACGTTGCCCACTGGTCCGGTCCAAGGCTGATAGGAAAACTGATTACTATTCTCTGCATGATACTTCCCTGGATCAGCTGCCCACCAACAACCAACTACTGTGACCTGCTCCAGATGCCCTACTCTACTGACCACATTAGAGTTCATATTGACTTTCTAGCCGTTATCATTGCTACCATTATCATCATTATTCCTGTCCCACTACTGTCACCATATCAGTTCACCTGAACATTACAACATCACATGATTATGATTTATCACAAACAGAGGATGGGGTCCCCCATGTGAGTCTGGTTCCTCCCATGGTTTCTTCCTCCAGCTCTGAGGGAGGTTTTCCCTTGCCACCGTCTCCGTTGGCTTGCTCACTGGGGATTAGGGATTAATGATTTGATGTTTATTACTAACCCTGTAAAGCTGCTTTGTGACATCACTTGTAAAAAGCGCTTTATAAATAAATTTGATTTGATTACGTTCTTCTACAGGAGCTCCTCTGTGACTTTCCTTCCTGTCTGTATTCCAGCTTTGAGAATATTAAAGTATGACTTTACAGACTTTCATCAAAGATGATCAACTTTCTTCTGATCGTTTTAGTTTCATCTGGGCAGATGTATCGCATTGGGAAAATAAAGGTTTTTGAGTGCTGTTACTTGCCATATTTGTATTCTAGTGTTTGAGTTTGTTTTATGGACTGATCTCATATTCTATTGATTTAATGTTGGTTGTGGTTGTGTATGGACTAATATTTCCTCTTATAGGTGTTTTATGGAGTAATATCTCCTTTTCTAGTGACTGATGGTCTTTGTTGAGGTTGTTGAGCGTAATGTTGTTGCTGCTATTGACCCAGAACTCTTAATATATGACCTGTGAAGTCCTGATTGTGTTGGCCAGGCCTTGAGACTTAAAAATAAAAAACCTTTGTAGTTTGGCGTTTGTACTAAACATTAGCGGCTTTAAATAATTCATGTCCACTTGAGTCCTAATCAGGATTTGTAGCTGGAAGGCTGTTTCTTAGAACAGCAGCAGTGTGAGACTTCACTTACCAAAACGTGAGAAATGCGGTTCTCAAGGTTTCTGCTCTTCATCCCTGATGGGGCTGCCTCAGCACTTCCCAGCTGTGCTTGTAGTGATGCACCATTTCAAAAGCTTTTATTTTGAAGGAAAATGCCTATAAATGTGTCTATATAGTGTATGTAACAAATGTTATGTTTATTTCTAAGGGATAAAGAGACTATGCATCTGTTTAAATGTAAGGGTAATACAAACTTGTGTTCCCCACAGCTTCTATTTGTGTTTTTATTTGTAATCCTGCAACTGCATTTAATATCAATAAAAGATTTTGAGTTTTTGTATTTTGTTTTGAAGGTGCGTGCTATTACGACTCTAATCAGTCCATGTATGTATTTGGGGGCTGCACTCAGAGCAGCTGTAATGCTGCCTTTAACGACCTGTGGAGGCTCGACCTGAACAGCAAGGAATGGATCCGACCTCTGGCTTCAGGTATTCACACCTGCTTTACTTCCTGTAGATCTTTGGGTACTCACCCCTGGTTTACTTAATGGAGATCTCCAGGGAGTCACACCTGACCTTATATGAAAAGCAGCAGGTTTGGAACAGATCTTTTCTGTGTACAGGATCGTACCCGTCTCCTAAAGCTGGAGCAACCTTGGTGATGTTTAAGGACCTGCTGGTGCTCTTTGGGGGCTGGACTCGGCCCAGTCCGTACCCTCTACACCAACCTGAGAGATTTTTTGATGAGATCCACACATACTCGCCCTCTAAAAACTGGTAAATAAATACAGGCATGAAACACTATCACAAATCAGAGAAGACCAATTGTTTTACTTATTTTGGCAATGTTCTCTGGTCTATTTTATTTTTGTACAAGAGTCTATAAATAAGCTCTTTTATGAAGCTTCAGTACTGTTCTTTTAATGTTATAGTTAAATTGCATCAAAAATCTCTCTCTCAGGTGGAACTGCATTGTTACGACTCATGGTCCTCCCCCTATGGCTGGCCACTCCTCGTCCGTCATTAAGAACAACATGATTGTGTTCGGAGGCTCTCTTGGAGCTCGTCAAATGTATGTAAACCTTCAGTTTGAAAGTCTTGATAGCTTTCGTCAGTGGCACAGCACATCTGCAATCACATTTTTCTGTGTGACTAGGTCTGAGGCACCCTAGCAATACACATTTTGTCTTTAATATTTTATACAATATATATTATTGAACCTGTGAGGTGAATTTTTTTTTTTTTTTTTTTTTTTTTTTTTTTTTTTTTTTTTTTTTTTTTTTTTTTTTTTTTTTGTTAATATAAAATGTAGCCACAAAAGATTACTAAAATGACTTTGTGTACTTCCTGTGCTCTTATGCCAGGTTCACAATACACAACTTTTTTTTTTTGAGTTGTCGGTTGCTGTGGCTTTCACACTACATGACTGGTTGGCGACACGGGGGCACGAAATACACAATTTTTCATCTTGGCTGCTCTTCAAAACACGTTTTGTCACGAGAACAGAACAGTACAGCCGGCATGCTGGCTATGAGCCAGCAGTACAGTTATAGATATAATCAATCGCACTATTTCTCCAGTGCAGTCACAGTAACGGTAGAAGAGAGACTGCATCAACGGGCGCGTGGTTCTCTCGCGATCCTATTGGTTGTTGGTAGTTACTGCTCTCGACACAGTTGCCGACTGGATCTCAGATATTCAGCATGTCAAATATTGTGTGACTCATCAGCAATCAACCGCGTCTTTCAGCGGTTCCACAAGTAATCCCCGATTTGCCTCCAAGCAGAGATTTTTGTTGGCGATCTACAAAAAAAACTGGTCGGCAACTGGAATCGTGTAGTGTGAACTAGGCATTATGGACAAATCTTTTTCTAATCTCAGAATAATGTGGATGATGATGATGATGATGATGATGATGATGATTTTTGTGTGCTTCCACTGTTGTTTCAGGAGTAACGAAGTGTGGGTTTTGGATCTGGAGCAGTGGTCCTGGTCCAAGCCCACTATTAAAGGTCCCTCCCCCCACCCTCGCGGAGGCCAGTCTCAGGTCAGAAGCCCCTCTTATTTGTTTACTGAATGCTTATTTGCTTTAATGGTTAGTAGTAGATCCTGACTGGTGAGAAATTTTGTTTTTAAAATGGTGAAAAATGTTGTAGCTAAACAAATAATATCCGGGATTAACTATATTTTTCAAATGTTTCATTCTTTACTTTAGATTCTCTACTCAGTGGCCACTTCATTAGGTACCCACACCTTGTATTAATACTCATTCATTGTATCGGCTCCACTGAGCATACAGGTGCACTTTGTAGTTCTACAGTTACAGACTGTAGTCCATCTGTTTCTCTGTATACTCTGTTAGCCTCGTTTCACCTGTTCTTCAATGATTGGGACCCCCACAGATCAGGTATTATTTGGGTCCGTGCAGCAGACTCTGACGTGGTGGTGGTATTCTAGTGTGTTGCACTTGTTTAAGGTGATCAAATACAGCAGAGCTGCTGTGCACTGGCCACACCTACCTTGTTGGTTTGTAAACTACTGTAATTGAGTGTAGTGTTAAGAAAGCAGCTCATCTATTGTTGCACAGTTTGTGGTGGTCCTCTAGTCCTTCGTTGGTGGGAATAGTTTTGGTAACACACCACCACATCAGTGTCGCAGAGAAAGATCCAGCACCCAAATAATTGCTGCTCTGTGAGGGTCCTGAACATTGAAGAACAGGTAAAAGGAGGTGTGTAAAGTATACAGAGATGGACCACAGTCTGTAATTGTAGAACTACAGAGTCCACCTGTATGGACAGTGAGTGTAGATATAAGGTATGTGTACCTAATGAATTGACCAGTGAGTCTGTGACCACTGCTTTAACAGTCCCTGGTTAAAAAATGTTTTCTGGTACAGTTTACGTAATCTCATTATCAGCCAGTCAGTATATCAGTCTAGTTAATATCCACCAGAACTGACCTTCTGCCCTCCTTATCTTTCTGTTGATTTGGCAGCTTCTGTTTAGTAACTGTTCTCTCTTCAAAGCTGTTATATAATGACCTCACATTTATCTGTTTGTCTACAGATTGTCATCGATGATGAGACTCTGCTGATACTGGGAGGCTGTGGGGGTCCTAATGCGGTGGGTGATCTTTTTTAATAATATTCCCTGTAATAAAAATTAGGCAACTGATATCCTTTATGATTATTAAAGGTTTATGATTATTATTTTCTGTAATTGTAATGTTTCTTAGCACAGTTTTGAATACTTTGTTCTCATCTATGTGTTCAGACTGTGAAAGTCATTGTCTTGATTCTTTATCCAGCTGCTGAAGGATGCCTGGCTGTTGCACATGGGTGCCCCCACGTGGACATGGCAGCAATTGCGAGTTGAGAATGAAGAGCATGGAGCTCCTGAGCTTTGGTGCCACCCAGCCTGCAGGGTATGTGTGTTCATGTGTAGGAATGGCTAACGTTGATCAGTTCCTTGGAGTATTAATTATATATTTAAAAAAACATGTAAATGTAACCACAGGAATCTATACAATACACACAAACTTTGGTTTGAAAGCATCTTGAGAATCGTTTGTTGGCCAAAAGTGCTATTGAGTACTAGTGCATCACCAAAAATTAGAATAACATGAAAAGTTCCTTTGTGTTCATAACCAGTGTTGGGAACGTTACTTTAAAAAAGTAATTAGTTATAGTTACTCACTTCTTGTTCAAAAAAGTAACTTAGTTAGTAACTGAATTACTCTACAATAAAAGTAACTCGTTACCAGGGAAAGTAACTATTTTCATTACAGTAAAAAAAAGTTATTTGGCAAAGAATAAGAATTTTTTGAAAAAGCAGTTTTCACAGTCAGTTGAAATGAGTAGATCAGAAAGGTGTTTGTACATAACTTTTGATATTTATTGCACATAAACAGACCAGTGCAGGATAAAATCCTTTAAAATACCAAATCTTTGTTTAAAAAAAAAAAAAAAAAAACACCAAGAGTAAACAGTTACACTATATAAAGTGCATTTACATCTATCAAATTAAATTAAATTCTCTCAACCTGAGACAACTGGTTTGTTCACAACTGAAGTAAACTTAACAACAAAACCTCTATAGTCTTATTCTTCAAAAATCAAGCCTTTGCTGCTTGGCGGACTTTGCTCCGAGTCCTTTGCTAGTGGACGGTGGTTGCTAACTTTGTAGCTGCGTGGGTTGTTGTGAGATGCTTTATTAAATTAGAGTTGCTTACAGTTGATGTCGACAAAGTGTTCGCCCGAGGACATAATGTACACATTACATACACGTTTTTGTCTTTAACCTCAATGAATTTAAAATAATGTTTATATCGCCACCTTGAAAATGCTAACTTTTCTTCGGCTTGCTCCTCTGCCTCTCGGCACACGTGTAAAAACACTGGCTCTGATTGGCTACCATAACGCTGCCTTAGCCAGTCGCTTACTGACTTGAGTTAAACAGGTGTTACACCGAGAACTGTGACCTACCGAGATCTGTGACTTCTGTCAGTCAGATCTCGACAGGTCACAGTTCTCGGTGTAACACCTGTTACTCCTCACTAGCCTGAGCAGAGGTCCGCTCGGATTACTGTTAGTATATCAATATATAGTAACGCATCGCTTTTAATGACCAGTAACGTCAACGGCGTTATAACGACAGGAAAAGTAATTAATTATTTTATCCCGTTACTGACAAAATGACGTCGTTACGTAACGCCGTTATTTTTAACGCCGCTATTCGCAACACTGCTCATAACCGAATTCAACTGTCACATAATTTACATTCATTACACACAAACTGACACATTTTAAGTCTTTTGTTTTAATGTTGATACTGTTTACTCCAGCTCTAAATGAAAAATTAATAATAATTTGAGATTCTGGATTTTTGATTTTCATGAGCTGTAAGCCATATTGATCAGCAGTAAAACAAAAAAAAAAGACTTGAAATATGTCCATATGTTTAACTGCCTTTAGTGATAAATATGATTTATATATATTTTTTCACTCTCACAGGTGGGTCAGTGTGTGGTGGTCTTCTCTCAGGCTCCCTCAGGTCGAGCCCCTCTGAGCCCGAGCCTTAATTCCCGGCCCTCTCCCATCAGTGCCACCCCGGCCCCACTCGGTCCGGACCCGCCATCATTGCGTTCTCAGTCTCCAGTCCGCAGCGGAGCTGCAGCGCTCGTTTTAGGCTCTGCAGAGGAAGCACCGTGCGTTAACGGACGTTGGGGGACGCTGCGCCCACGCCCGAGAGGAGGAGCCAGAGATGGCAGCCCCTCTTCTTCCTCATCTTCTCAACAGCCTTCTCCATCACAGCCTCCTGACAGTCCTCCTCTTCCTCCACTGCTCAACGGTTCCTCCCCTTCGCCTCGCACAAGCCCATCCCAGGTTGCATCCCCGCCCTCAAGACCACATGGCCATGCCCACTTGCCTACAGACTACGGTTGGGAGTCTCCGCCCCCTTCTTCTTTTTCTGCAGTTCCTCACGATCATCCGAGCACAAACGGACTGCACACACCTCCTCGAACTCCTCCAGGCGCTGTATCACCTGCAGCTCTCCGCAGAGGCCTCGAAGCTGTCAAAGCTCTTTCTTCACCTTCGTCGTCCCTTCCATCCTCCTCTTTTTCTTCTTCTGTATCCCAGCCTGGTGGGAGCTCCACCTTAAAAGCCCCCTCTTCTCAGTCGTCATCTTCAGCCTCTTTACCATTCTCATCCTCTGTGCCCCAGCCTGGTGGAAGCTCCAACTTGAAAACCCTCTCTTCTTCTTCTCCATCTTCATCTTCATCCTCTTTACCAAACTCATCCTCTGTACCCCAGCCTGGAGCGAGCTCTGCCCCTTCCTCTTCTTCCAGTCCACCTTCACAGGCTGCCTCTGCAGATGGACACTCCATTCCACCGATTGCACGACGCCTTGGTCACCACCCACCCCAAAGTCTCAATGTGGGTAAGCCGCTCTACCAGTCGCTCAACTGCAAGCCCATGCAGATGTACGTGCTGGACATTTCTCGAGCTAAAACGGATGGGGTGGTCTCTTGGAGGGTTTACGGGAGTGGCGGAGCCCCTAGCGCAGTCACTGGACCCCCAGAAACAAGCCTGCACACTGTGGTCCAAGGCCGCGGAGAGCTTATTATCTTTGGGGGTTTGATGGACAAAAAGCAGAACGTGAAGTACTACCCCAAAACCAACGCCTTGTACTTTGTGCGTGCTAAAAGGTAATGAGGAAAAGTGGACAAAAACATGGACAGTGTGAATAGTAGCCTATAAATTGGCTGTTTTTGGACAGATCCTGCATTCTGTCCTGCAGACAAAGAGAATGAACAAGAGCTGCCTTGGAGTGAAAAAGGGGAGAAAGGAGGAGAAGATAAAGGAAAGCTTACGTTTGCTGTCCGTCACTTTCCCAACACTAAACTCCTCTGCTCTCCCAGTTTGTGTTAACTATGGTAACAAAGGAAAAAGCAAACATATTTCAACACATATAAAGGACACTCATTGATGACCCGTTTGTTGTTGTATGGCTGAATGGTTTACCTGACCTTGACTCCCTCTGTGTGTGTGTGCGTGTGATTGGATTGTGTGTGTGCGTGTGATTGGATTGTGTGTGTGCGTGTGATTGGATTGTGTGTGTGCGTGTGATTGGATTGTGTGTGTGCGTGTGATTGGCTTGTGTGTGTGCGTGTGATTGGCTTGTGTGTGTGCGTGTGATTGGCTTGTGTGTGTGCGTGTGATTGGATTGTGTGTGTGCGTGTGATTGGATTGTGCGTGTGTGAGGGAGAAGAGAGAAAATGAAGGGAACGTTTCTCCGTTTTTGGTGCATCGTCCATGGAAGCACCCAGGAAACGGAGCATCGTAAAAGACTACCTTGCTTTTATATCTCACTTCCTGCCTGCATTGTTTACATTTAAAAAGTGTGCGCGCGCTCAAGATAAGACTGTGCAGCCGCATGTGAGTGAATGAAGTGTGTGTGTGTGTGTGTGTGTGGTGATTGATGTTTGGGACGGGATTTGAAGGGTGTGGTCTATTGCAGTGTACTCTAAACAAATTAAAACAATAAAGGCTTCCATGTCTTAACTCCCCTGCATTACTGTTTAGTCATTAATAAAGGAACAGTTCACCCAGAATTAATCTTTACAAAACTATTCCACTCTTGAAATGAAATCAGGAAGCTGTTTCGATTCAGTGTAGCTTTATTAATTTAGAATTGGAGAGGCTCACATTGCTATCAAACACTTAAATTCAACAGTCACCTGAATAGCTTTGTAATTTCTGCAAAAAAATCACCAGAACTCAACTAAAGGGTGTGATTTAGGACAGTGTGACTTACTGTGAATGATAAAAATCTCACAGACACTTCAGACAGCAGCAGGGCTGGTAGAAGACTGATCTTGAATCAGATTTCTCTGTATTTATGATGTTAATTAGTAAAACTGATTCTAGGTCAGCACTTCCTGTTCTAAGATGACCGATTCAGCATTCAGCTACACAAGTTTTTGCGGTTTATAGTTCAGTCATACTGTGTCCTAAACCACATCCACTCATCTATGAAACCATTACAATCTGGACGAGTTTTGAGAGAAGGTCTGGTGATATTTTTCTTTAGGTGACTATTGAGTTCTAGTGCGTGTTAGCTGTGGCGGTCTCGTGGCTATATAATAAAATTGTGCACAGTGTATAGAAATGAGCTGTATTCTGCTTTTCTGTGGATAGTTGGCATTAGAAATAAAGCAGCATTAATAAGGCTGGGATCGGAGCCCAAGATCCCCCTACGGGAGCCCCCTTAAAATGTCCTGAATGCCCACCAAGTCTTGATATCCAACTATCATACATTAAAACAACATATTAGTACATTTAATATGATGTCATTATCAACATGAACTTTAGTATATCTCAGCATTTTGTCTGTATGATCAGTACTGATCACCCTGAAAAACATTTAATGAGAATTGACTTAATGGTTACCATTAGAGACCACTTGTAAACACTGTGATGACAGGAGACAGAAGTCTCAGTGTTAAACAAACCCGCCAGTGAAGCTACAAGTCTCCTGAGTGTTTACATTAAATATTGAAGATTGTAAAACAAACTACAGTGATAAAACGATCATAAAACAGTGTCTCAGACTATATTCAGAAACATCTGATGTAATAACTTAGCTTTTAGAGAAATCTTACACATTTAATTCTGGTAGGATTTGAGTAAATCAGTGGACGTCGTGATTGACCTTCAGACCAGTAGAGAGAAGTTCAGTAGATGTGACTGATATGTTTATGAGGAGTTGAAAGGAAATGTGCTGAGTTACAGTACTGATAGAGTTACACAGCATGTGTACAGCATGACTGATACTCCACACTCAGACACACACATACAAACATAGTGTAAGCAGATATCTTCAGTAGGACTGGACTGGCTCTCCAAGTGCTTATGATTTAAATGTGTTCAATTGTGATGGAGATAAAACCTCTGTATGAAAAGGGCTCATTCTATAGATAAAAAAAAACTATACAAAACTGACTGTCTGTCTGTCTGTTTATATACACACTTTATTTACTAAATGTAACACTGTGGAACAAACTAAATATAAAATATTGTATGTTTAATTTATTAGTGTGTTAAATTAAGTACATAAATATAAACTGTGCACCAGATGAGCTGGTAAAAACGCGTTAAACTCCACTTTTATACTGTTTTGACTTTAAATGTGAGATTAAGTTGTGCTTCCACTGTTCACCCTCAGCCCCCTTTAACCTTTCACCTCGTTCATTCCCCGCTTCTGTCTCAGCACTGTGGATTTGATTGGCTGAATGCTGGAGACTCTGAGGCAGCGACGGGGAAGGGGGGGGGTGACAGACTGTGATGTGATTGGTTAAGAGGGGAGCGGGCGGGGCTTCATGGTCAAGTCCAGGCGGAATATTTACTTACCGTCGAGAGACAGAGACTCAGACAGACAGAGAGAGCGGTTGGGGTGGGGTGAGTAAGCAACTTTATTTTGATCTACACATCAGTAAAGAGAAACCGAGCCCTTTTGGACCGGTAATGGCTTGCAGATTAACCCCAAACTATCGCTAAAATGTTTCTACATCATTCATTTGGATTTGAATGGATGCGAGCGCGCATGCGCAGACGTTTTAGATGATTTCAGCACGTTTTAAAGTTATTGGTGAGATCAGAAACAGGCTGGGCACAGAAGTGTGTTGTTTTCCAACACTGTCATCTTTAAAAGCACGTCTTTTATTCTTTAGTGGAGAGGTTTGTTTGCATTAATTAAAGGGGACATTCACCTTATTCCACATTTCAGCACGTTTGTATTTTTACACTCTAATGCATGTAATATGAGAGAACTTTTTTTTGTACTAAATTAAATTTATACAATTAAAATGTGTGACAGGACATGACTGAAGTGCCCTTAAGTAACTCCCAACTGCTCCCCGGGTGCTCCCCGGGTGCTGTAGATAGGGCTGCTCAGTAGTGTGTGTGTTCACTAGTGTTTGTGTTTATCATACTTGTGTGTATTTAGCATCAATACTACAAACGTGTGTGAATTTTTAAATGCAAAATTAACTTAATATTTTGTTCCTTTATTATATGTAGCCTAACTGTAAAAACTAGAAAATAAAATTTTCTTACAATTTTTTTTAGATTTATGTTTGAATATTTTAGATTCCTAATGAGAGTCTTTAATGTCACATAATTTATAGACAAATAAAAAAGGTCAATTAAAATAAAAAACAGCATTTTTCATTTTCTTACATTGTTGCCTCACAGCAATATACCTCAAATTATACCAACAATATACCTTGCATTACCCTTCCTCCCCAAAAATAAATACACATTTATGAACTCAGAACTTACCTAAAAAATATATAAATTATTAGTAAATTGTGCTCAAATGTGAAATAATGTAAAATAAAATTTTGCTGTGTACAGTGCTGTGCTAATGTTTTATGCACCCTTGGAAAGTTAGTTTAAAAAGTTATTTAAGTGTGTTTATAGTCAAAACATTAATATTAAAATAAATGCAATTACAAAATGACCAATTGTGTGTAATAAGGTGCGGGTTTAACCCTTTCCAAACATAACACTGCAGTTTCAAGTTCTCTTCCAATATCAAGAACCACACTTTGTTTTTCAAACAAACTCGCAAGTTTTAAAAAGAAAAACAATAAATTCTATTGATGTTCATTTGTATTTGTGTTTATTCTAATGATATAAGTTGATTTTAGATGTAAATGCTCACTTATAATCATGATAAATGGTTTTAAATGTTTAGGTGTCTATAATTTTTATTTGCTCATTAAATTGTGTCCTGGTCCTGTCATCATTCTAAACACTTTCTCTTGTCTTTCTATAGTGATTAAAGTTCCCTGCAGTGGTCACTGCTGAAACTGACTTGTCTGTACAATTGTTCTGGGGGTCACTATACACTGCCCAGGAGGCTGGACCCATGTGCTGGTGGACTTCTCAAAAATGTAATGTATCGAAAAATCAATTTATTCAGCGGTGTTAACAATAGTGATTAACCAGTGTGAGTTTTTCAAAGGCTGATGCTGATATTCAGTGTGCAGAATGGTTAATGGGCGATACGTATTGCTGATATCACGTCGTCTTTTATTTGCATCTGATAAAATAAAAAAATTAAAAATCAGAAATTAGTTTTATGTTTGAGTTGTTTTAAAGCAATCTGAAGTTCTCAGTAAATGATGTACATTACAGTTAATTAGTTTAATAGGTTTGCTATTGCTAATGTTACAATGTGCCCATACACTAATTGCTGACGATTATACTGCCCTCTACTGGCCAGGGCTTTAAGCACAACACAAAACAAAACCACCAATGTTTACATGTAAACTATTCATTTTTAATCTGTGCTGTGTTTTTGAGAATCAGTATCACCAAACATAACATCATGATACTTGAGTGCAGTGATATTTTCTTACAGCCTTAAACATGAGAAGCCCCAACTATTGCTCATTATTGATTTAATCACTAGAACTGAAAAGTAATATCACAATATGCCGATACCGATGATTATATCAACCAGCACCACTGACTGATACTAATAATGATATGCTGAATCTTTATAGGAGTACGCTGTACATCTTACACCTCCTGCGTCTAGATGGACGGTGAGATGAATGTGCATGGAGGAAGCTGGAAATTATGAGAGCGTTTCAAGTGCGTGACTGGACAGTGTTTCTCAGGTGACCCTGGAGCTGGGCAGACATCCATAAGCCTTAACGAAACAAACACTGCAGGACTCGTATGACCTCTGAGCACTTCTGAACCACATTGGCCTTATCTTCTCTGCAAGCTCGTACTAAGAACCTTCAGGAACCGTTAAAACCAGTGATGAAGTTCTAGCTCTTTCCATCTCCATGATATCTCGCAGAAGAACAACAATGAAGCTGTTGTATCATTAAAATCCAGAAAACTGACGCCTCTTGAGGTGGAACAGCTTGACAAGAACGTAGTCATAGCAAATTATTTAATATTTAATGATCGCTTCTACCAAGTTCTAGTTTATTTACTATTCCAAATATTTCAGATCAAATCCTGAGTAATTTCAGTACATTATTTACTACGTAATGTCATATTGTACCTAGAACCATTAAAAACTGCAGCTAATGATGAAGCTGTAATTCATACCATCTGCCATCATCATCACCTATCTAAGGTTTATACTACCTACCGACATGCCAGCAATGACGGGCACCCAGCTCATTAATTACCCCCCAAACACTGCATTTATCACCCCAAATTCTTTGCCCCCTTTACCTCGGAACACCCCGGGAGTACCTAGGACCCCCCGTGCCCTGTGGCCCCCGCTGGACTTCACCTTAGGTGCACTAGCCTGTTGTGGAGCATGTGTCTTCACCAACCCTCTGGAAGTGGTGAAGACTCGTTTGCAGCTGCAGGGGGAGCTAAGAGCACGGGGGTCTTATCAGCGTCATTACCGGGGGGTCCTGCAGGCCCTGTGGGTGGTGGGCCGGACTGATGGCCTACGTGGACTTCAGAAGGGCCTGACGGCTGGTCTGCTCTACCAGGGTTTGATGAACGGAGTTCGGCTCGGGTTCTACTCCTACAGCGAAGCCTTGGGATTGACAGATGCTCCGGGAGGAAGGCTGGTGGCGGGAGCCATGGCGGGAGCCCTGGGGGCCTTCATCGCCTCACCTGCTTACCTGGTGAGTCTCACCAACCTAAAGTTTAGCAGTGCACATTAAAGGCAGGAATTAAAACTAGGATTTTAACAAATTCACAGCCGCAAAGATCATATCATGAACCTTTTTCTGTGAAATGGACCCTATGCCATGAAATGCAGTTAAAATCTTTATGATTTATGTAGTTTGTACTTAAATTGCAAGTTGTGAAAATGGTATAATTGAATATTTTGGATTCATGTAACCACGAGAGGTGAAACTACAAAGCTGAACTAATGCACTATTTTCCTGGGTTGAGTGAGCTGTGTGTCACTGGAACGGGATGCTACATCATAGCTACTAGAAACGTGCATTACGAGTGCAGTTTTGAGCCCTTCCAACAGTATTTTCATGACAGTTTATTTTATGTAACGCCTTTTTCCAGCGCTTTGCATCATTTAGCAAAGAACAATCAACAAAACAGCAGTTTCCCAGCAAGTGAGTGGCTATATCGAGTCACTTGATTTATCCAGTAAAGCGTCATTATCTGTAGGCTCTCTCTGGACGTCTAGCAGCTACAGTGTAGCATCACATTTCACTGAGGCACAGCTCACTCAACCCAGGAAAATAGTGCATTAGTTCAGCTTTGTTGGCGACATTTCAGCTCATTCTTCTCTACTATTGCACCTCACAGGTTTATGTGTATCTAACATCTGGATGCTATTTTTACAGAACATTTAGAATTTTCACAGCATTTCTCAACAAATGGTCAATTTTACCTGAAATGCTCGTTTCTAGGACTGAGGAGATTTCCGTGGCTTAGTCCTGACACTGTTGTGTTGTGTTTGGGTGGTGTTTGAGGAGCCGTGTCTTTGAGGATGTGACTGTGACGGTAATGTGTTGGTATGACCTGCTACATTCCTGCAGTTATAAATGACTCAGCATGCTAAGACTGCAGAGGAGGAGGCCGGGAATGAACTTGATCCTGACGTTGGCTAATGTTGGTTTAGCAGTGGGCTAACGACACACCCTGATTCCAGCCCAGTGACAAAACTGGGCAAAACTGTACAGTCATCCTGCACACATAGATCACTCTCTGCTCTTTAACTCGTCTTGTTTAGCAAGTTCAGCTTGTCAGCACTGTACAAGCAGCCGAGCTTAAAATAATATACCAGCAGATATTCTGTACAGTCCAGTCCATCAGCCGAGACATGAACAGTGTCAGAAATGTTCTTTATATCATTGACTTTTTACACTACTGTGTGTCAGTGTTAATGTAGATAACAGTAATACGTTTTTCAGTCTGTTATTAATCACTTATTCTCCACAGTCACACTTTCTCTCAGCATTTAAGAAGCCGCAACATTTATTTAAACATTTCATCAGCTCGTTTCTGTATTTATAATATTTTAACATGTTCCCAGGGTCCCCCAGCTGTAGTTGGGTTTTCCCAGTTCTACAGCACAGAACTGTGTTTACTTAAGAAGACATTTACTAATGTGGGAAGCTGCGGACCCTGGGAACAGTAGAACCCTACAGACTTAGGACTCTGAGAATATAGGATGATGAGAACATAGAACCCTGGGAACACATCATCCTGAGAACGTAGCACCCTGAGAACATAAAACCTACAGACTTAGGACTCTGAGAATATAGGATGATGAGAACATAGGAGCCTGAGAATATAGAACCCTGGGATTACATCATCCTGAAAAATTGGCACCCTGAGAACTTGGCACCTTGAGAACGTGGCACCCTGAGAACATAGAAACCTACAGACTTAGGACTTTGAGAATATAGGATGATGAGAACATAGAACCCTGGGAACACATCATCCTGAAAAATAAGGACCCTGAGAATGTGGCACCCTGAGAATGTGGCACCCTGAGAACGTGGCATCCTGAGAATGTACCACCTTGAGAACGTAACACCTTGTTAACATGGGGTCTCTGGTAACATAGAACCCTGGGAACACAGAAGCCTGAAAAATAAGGACCCTGAGAACGTAGCACCTTGAGAACATAGCACCTTGAGAAAGTAGCACCCTGAGAACATAAAACCTACAGACTTAGGACTCTGAGAATATAGAATGATGAGAACATAGGAGCCTGAGAATATAGAACCCTGGGAACACATCATTCTGATAAATTACGACCATCAGAAGACTGAGAACGTGGCATCCTGAGAACGCAACACCTTGTTAACATGGGGGTCTCTGGTAAAATAGAACCCTGGGAACACAGAAGCCTGAAAAATAAGGACCCTGAGAACGTGGCACCCTGAGAACCTAGCACCTTCAGAACCTAGCACCTTCAGAACCTAACACCTTCAGAACCTAGCACCTTGTTAACATGGGGTCCCTGGGAACATAGAACCCTGGGAACATGGAAGCCTGAGAACTGAATACATAGAAGACTAATTAGCAGCTTTTCCATTAGCTGTTCTTTACTGATGAGCCTCACAGCTCTATAACACTACAGAATAAAACTAAAGAAAAAATTAGTTTATTTTTGGGCCCAGATTGTACATCACATTATATTCTGTATTAAGTTATATGTCCATTAAATTTGCTGACACTCTGACTTGTTTATATGGCGGTGGTTGTTGTTGTTGATTTGTAGCTTTTGGCCACATGTCCAGTCATACATCAATGGCCAGATCAGCCAGCCTACTGAAACTCAATACTCCATGGATATAAATGTGAATTTAGGTCACTAAATATAGGCCTATCACCCCTTGTCCTGCTGAGAGCCTCGAAAGAGGACAGACGAGATGGTTTGTTATTGAGTCCGTGGAGCTCATGCATGTTTTGGAGTGTTTAATAGTAAAATGAGACTGAAACATTTTACCACATTGTTATGCAAAATTAAAGGACCCGTATCCTGTATTATCTTACTTTTTAATTTTTGCCCTCTGAGCTCCACTTGAGTCATAAATCGTCATAATTCTTGTTTACGTGACCATCCAACCGTAGAATTAAATGGGCAATTTTGTTACTGTGCCCTTAAAATTCATATATGTAAATGATCTCTGTCCTGATTCGCTGCTTGCTATTGTGCCATTTCAGAATGAATGAATGAATTCTCTTTGTCATAGTACAATGCAGTCAAAAAGAACAAAACGAATGCAGTCCGAGCCGATACACTTCAGTGTGAAAGAGGCGGGGCTTAACTGATGTAGTCTGAATAGGCAGGTATATGCAAATGTATATGCAAATGTGTTGGTTTCTGTGACATCACAAAAACATTGAATTTGTAACGGACTGTTTTTGAAGATTACTTTTGCATATATATGGAGCGTATGGACTGCAGCTGGACTTTATGTAGGCTACTGTTATACTTCTTTATTTAAAAAAAGCTTTTTAAAGCTTTCATGGTTAATCCCATTAATGAAAAATTAATATTAAAAATAAGGTGACACTTAATAGATTAATTACAGCCATAATTAGCCGTTATTAGTGAATGTATAACATCTGTATGAGAGTTAAAGAGACAGTGTGCACTGTTCAGTGTTATTCAGAGCAGAGGGGGAAGGGAGATTAGCATGACCGCTGAAATGCCTGCACCTAACAAAAACAATACAGACAGTGGAGGAGAGCAAAAACAAGCTCTCATAATCGGGGGATGCTGGACAGGGCAGGATTTGCTCATGTTCAGTGCTTTAGCTTTACTCTGGAGCTGCAGAGCTAATGCTAACACTGGATATGTATAATGACTGTGTATGTATGTTCCCCATAACATAATGGGAACATGACAAAGGGCCCTGTGTTCTCCAGCTCTATACAGAACATCTTCCTCAGCTCTGTATTCACTTATGACATGCTATTGTGGTAACCCAAACCTAATCCTAACCCCCTAATTATAAACCTAACCCCTAATACTAATCTTAATCTGAATCCTAACCCCTAATCTCTAATCCTAACAACTAACCCCTATTCCTAACCCTTAGTCCTAATCCTAACATAACCCTTAACCCTAAATCCTAATCCTAACCCTCACCCCCAAATTCTAACCCCTAACCCTGACATCACACCAAATCCTAACACTAACCCCAATTCAAAACCTGTACTGGCCCAGTGATGCTCCAGTGCCTTGTATTCTTCAGTATGTGTTGTTGTTTCTGGTTCTGTCCAGAGTGTACAGACGGGTTATTGTTCAGAAGCTCAGTGAGGTTCTGTTATCATATTTCACTCCTCATTCCAATGAAAACAGAGAGAGGGACAGAAAGAAAGAAAGAAAGAAAGAGAGACCTTCAGTGTGAGTGAGGTATATAAAGGTGTTTTTGTTTCCTCTGCAGGTAAAGACTCACCTGCAGGCCCAGACAGTGGCGGCCATTGCTGTGGGTCACCAACACAACCACCAGGTCAGCAAAAGTGCTTAAAAATGGCACATTTTAAAAAATTAAAATCAGATTTGACTAAAGATAAAATTACAAAACGATGCTACTATGAAGCTGACATTCTATAACGTACTTACTTCCAAATAATTAAAT
>BRDA01010729.1:9489-32730 GCA_036984385.1 Crenuchus spilurus
GTGGATGTAAAGGTGGTGTTTCTAATAAAGTGACAGTGAGTGGATGTAAAGGTGGTGTTTCTAATAAAGTGACAGTGAGTGGAGGTATAAGGTGGAGTTTCAAATAAAGTGACAGTGAGTGAATGTAAAGGTGGTGTTTCTAATAAAGTGACAGTGAGTGGATGTAAAGGTGGTGTTTCTAATGAAGTGTCAGTGAGTTGATGTAAAGGTGGTGTTTCTAATAAAGTGGCAGTGAGTTGATGTAAAGGTGGTGTTTCTAATAAAGTGGCAGTGAGTTGATGTAAAGGTGGTGTTTCTAATAAAGTGACAGTGAGTGGAGGTATAAGGTGAAGTTTCTAATAAAGTGACAGTGAGTGGCGGTATAAGGTGGTGTTTCTCATAAAGTGGCAGTGAGTGGATATATAAGGTGGTTTTCCTAATAAAGTGACAGTGAGTGGATGTAAAGGTGGTGTTTCTAATAAAGTGACAGTGAGTGGAGGTATAAGGTGGTGTTCCTAATAAAGTGACAGTGAGTGGATGTAAAGGTGGTGTTTCTAATAAAGTGGCAGTGAGTGGATGTAAAGGTGGAGTTTCTAATAAAGTGACAGTGAGTGGAGGTATAAGGTGGTGTTTCTCATAAAGTGGCAGTGAGTGGATGTATAAGGTGGTGTTCCTAATAAAGTGTCAGTGAGTGGATGTAAAGGTGGAGTTTCTAATAAAGTGACTGAGTTGATGTAAAGGTGGTGTTTCTAATAAAGTGACAGTGTGTGGATGTAAAGGTGGTGTTTCTAATAAAGTGACAGTGAGTTGACGTAAAGGTGGTGTTTCTAATAAAGTGACAGTGAGTGAATGTAAAGGTGGTGTTTCTACTAAAGTGGCAGTGAGTGGATGTAAAGGTGGTGTTTCTAATAAAGTGACAGTGAGTGGATGTAAAGCTGGTGTTTCTAATAAAGTGACAGTGAGTTGATGTAAAGGTGGTGTTTCTAATAAAGTGACAGTGAGTGGAGGTATAAGGTGGTGTTTCTCATAAAGTGGCAGTGAGTGGATGTATAAGGTGGTGTTCCTAATAAAGTGTCAGTGAGTGGATGTAAAGGTGGAGTTTCTAATAAAGTGACTGAGTTGATGTAAAGGTGGTGTTTCTAATAAAGTGACAGTGAGTGGATGTAAAGGTGGTGTTTCTAATAAAGTGACAGTGTGTGGATGTAAAGGTGGTGTTTCTAATAAAGTGACAGTGAGTGGATGTAAAGGTGGAGTTTCTAATAAAGTGACTGAGTTGATGTAAAGGTGGTGTTTCTAATAAAGTGACAGTGAGTGGATGTAAAGGTGGTGTTTCTAATAAAGTGACAGTGTGTGGATGTAAAGGTGGTGTTTCTAATAAAGTGACAGTGAGTGAATGTAAAGGTGGTGTTTCTAATAAAGTGACAGTGAGTGGATGCAAAGGTGGTGTTTCTAATAAAGTGACAGTGAGTGGATGTAAAGGTGGTGTTTCTAATAAAGTGACAGTGAGTGGAGGTATAAGGTGGTGTTTCTAATAAAGTGGCAGTGAGAGGATGTAAAGGTGGTGTTTCTAATAAAGTGACAGTGAGTGGAGGTATAAGGTGGAGTTTCTAATAAAGTGACAGTGAGTGGATGTATAAGGTGGTGTTTCTAATAAAGTGTCAGTGAGTGGATGTAAAGGTGGTGTTTCTAATAAAGTGACAGTGAGTGGAGGTATAAGGTGGTGTTTCTAATAAAGTGGCAGTGAGAGGATGTATAAGGTGGTGTTTCTAATAAAGTGGCAGTGAGTGGATGTATAAGGTGGTGTTTCTAATAAAGTGTCAGTGAGTGGATGTAAAGGTGGTGTTTCTAATAAAGTGACAGTGAGTGGAGGTATAAGGTGGTGTTTCTAATAAAGTGGCAGTGAGAGGATGTAAAGGTGGTGTTTCTAATAAAGTGACAGTGAGTGGATGTAAAGGTGGTGTTTCTAATAAAGTGACAGTGAGTGGATGTAAAGGTGGTGTTTCTAATAAAGTGACATTGAGTGGATGTAAAGGTGGTGTTTCTAATAAATTGACAGTGAGTGAATGTAAAGGTGGTGTTTCTAATAAAGTGTCAGTGAGTGGATGTAAAGGTGGTGTTTCTAATAAAGTGACAGTGAGTGGATGTAAAGGTGGTGTTTCTAATAAAGTGACAGTGAGTGGATGTAAAGGTGGTGTTTCTAATAAAGTGACAGTGAGTGAATGTAAAGGTGGTGTTTCTAATAAAGTGTCAGTGAGTGGATGTAAAGGTGGTGTTTCTAATAAAGTGTCAGTAGTGGATGTATAAGGTGGTGTTTCTAATAAAGTGACAGTGAGTGAATGTAAAGGTGGTGTTTCTAATAAAGTGACAGTGAGTGGATGTAAAGGTGGTGTTTCTAATAAAGTGACAGTGAGTGGAGGTATAAGGTGGTGTTCCTAATAAAGTGACAGTGAGTGGATGTAAAGGTGGTGTTCCTAATAAAGTGACAGTGAGTGGATGTATAAGGTGGTGTTCCTAATAAAGTGACAGTGAGTGGATGTAAAGGTGTTGTTTCTAATAAAGTGACAGTGTGTGGATGTAAAGGTGGTGTTTCTAATAAAGTGACAGTGAGTGGAGGTATAAGGTGGTGTTCCTAATAAAGTGACAGTGAGTGGATGTAAAGGTGGTGTTCCTAATAAAGTGTCAGTGAGTGGATGTAAAGGTGGTGTTTCTAATGAAGTGGCAGTGAGTGGATGTAAAGGTGGTGTTTCTAATAAAGTGTCAGGGAGTGGTGGTGTCTGTATGTTTGTTTATTATAGTTCTCTTCTCTCTTAGAGGAATCAGATATTTTTCTGTGGTGTAATATTTCAGCTGCAGTTTCCAGTGACAGATTTTAAAGGTCATATTACACACTGGAGTGCGTTTCATTTAACAGTCCTGCAGTTTTACATGAAACTACTGCCAGTAATGTTTATCCTGCATATGTAATATTCATTCAGCAATATTTCTACATCTTCAAAATATTCCTTTATTTTTCATGATGTTCCACTTCAACTCACTTGGCCTGTCCCAGTTATCCAGACATATCATCTCAGTGGTGTGACTCTACAGTTGATCTGGAAAGTATATCTGTTTATCTCAGTGTAATGTTCCTGCTAAAACAAACTCAGCAGATATAATCCTAGTGTTTTACACCAAGAGACTGCACTCTGATGTTTACTATTGTTCTGATCTATACTAGTGCACACAAATTTCATTTATTCTTGTTGTCATTAGTGTCTCTGCACCTCATCACACTTCCACATAGAAGGTCAAAGTCATTCTTTTTTTTCAAAATTAGTTTTTTTTTTTTCAAAACAACTTTTTTTGTTTTTGATCAAAAGATGTACTACGATAGATATCTGAGACTGTTATCTTTCATTTACAGCAATAATACCAAGTGGCCAAGTTTTGTCGCTAATCTGAGTGACACGATATTGAAACGATATCTCAATAAGTTGCCCAGTGACTTTGGCCTGGTTTTCCCTGGCGGGGTCACATATTATTACATGTACACTCCTGATCAAAATCTTAAGACCAGTTAAAACTTGCAAGAATTTGCATTTTGCACTATTATATCTTAAGAAGGTTCTTAGTAGAGCTTCACAATGCTAAAAGAAGAAATCGATGCAAAAGACAAAACGTTTTAAGCAGCCAAATCATGATTTGGGGTGCATTTTCCATCAATGGAACAATAGAGCTTCAGGTTGTGCAGGGGGCAGCAAACAGCAGCTGGCTATTTGGAGATGTTGCAGCAGGCATCCCTCATGACTGAGGGCCCTCGTCTGTGTGGTGATGACTGGGTTTTTCAACAGGACAATGCTGCCGTTCACAATGCATGCCTGACAAAGGACTTCTTCCAGGAGAATAACATCATTCTTTTGGAACATCCTGTGTGTTCCCCTGATCTAAATCCAAGTGAGAACATTTGGAGATGGATGGCAAGGGAAGTTTACAAAAATGGACATCAGTTCCAGACAGTGGATGCCCTTCGTGAAGCCATCTTCAACACTTGGAGCAATGTTCACACTAGCCTCCTGAAAACACTTCATCAAGCTGCCTAAACGATTGTTTGAAGTGATCAGCAAGAATTGTGCAGCTACTCATTACTGAGTCCTTTTTTGACACTTTGATTTCTGTTTTGAGAGGGTTTTTGGGTATTTTTTAACTTTTGATCAGCTGATGAACAGCCTATTTCAGTTAAATTGTTGTTTTCAATAAATTCCCAGAAGTTTTTGTCTCTTGCATCCATTTCTTCTTTTATCACTGTGAAGCTCTACCTAGAACCTTCTTAAGATCCAATAGTGCAAAATGCAAATTCTTGTCATTTTTTAAACTGGTCTTAAGATTTTGATCAGGAGTGTACCTGCATTATTCATTCATTTATGCACATCTACTCACACCTGTATGTAACACCTCTATCCACCTATAAACTCCTGCAAACTCCTGATCACACCTGAACATAACACCTGCATGCTCTGACATGCACACCTGCACATGTGTCAATACACCTGTATGTAGCACATATAAACCCCTACAAACACCTGGACTCATTTGTATGTAATACCTATACTCACCTGCAATCACCTGTACACAGCTGTACACACCTATATCCAACACCAGCAAACACCTGCAAATACCTGGGCACAACTGTATATAACACCTGCATGCACCTATAAATACCTGCAAACACTTGGACACACCTGTTTGCAAACACCGACACACATGTAGGTAACAACTGCTTGCTCCTATACACCTGGACACACCTACATATAACACCAGCAAGAATCTACACTCATCTCAGTAACACTTGCATGCTCTTGTGTACACCTGCAAACACCTGGACGCACCTGCATGCACTGATGTATCTCTGCAAATACTAGGACAAACCTGCATGCACCTATGTACTGTAGATCTGCAACCACCTGGAGACACCTCCATATAAAACCTGCATGTACCTATATACAACTGCAAATACCTAGATAAACTTTTATGTAACACCTGTATGCTCCATTATACATCTACAAACACCTGGACACTTTTACATGCACCTATATATACACCTGCAAATACCTGGAAACACCTGTATGAAATACCTGCATGCACCTTCATTCGTAAACATCTGAAAATACCTGTAAGTAACAAATGCATGCACGTATACACACCTGTAACACATGCACACACATGCCTACATTACTATGTGCAGGGCCTCTTTTTTATTTTTTCTCTTTAAACT
Organism: Crenuchus spilurus; assembly: GCA_036984385.1. Taxonomy (NCBI): domain Eukaryota; kingdom Metazoa; phylum Chordata; class Actinopteri; order Characiformes; family Crenuchidae; genus Crenuchus; species Crenuchus spilurus. Next base: position 14,720 of record BRDA01010729.1, read on the forward strand.
TTTAACTCTTCTGCCCTATTAATTTCTACAGGGATATTTTGTGTGAACCCAAACCTTAAACTCGTTTTCACTCCCTCACCATCCTCACACTGCAGTGTCCTGTTATTACGAGACTGCGGCAAGATCAGCACCATCACATGAATAATTAAACACAATAAAACCACTAGATTACATTAAAAGATGACCACAGCAGAGTTTCATTTCTTTATTTTTCTTACAGCTCATTGGCTGTGCTAATAAGCAATAAAATAATAAAGTGAAGAGCCTGGCAGGCTTGTATATCTACACCGCCATCGCAGACACCAGAGTGCACAAAGCTTTAACATGAATAACTGAACATAATCTACATCTAAATTAAATTAAAGAGTGATACCAGTCACAGAATGTCCGAGTCCGGTTTTTATTGCTGAAGTTGATGGATCACTGCAGCTTTAAACATTAGTGATAAAAACAGCGGCTAATGATGACTCCTACTGGTTGAACACTGATGGTGCTGTACTAGTATAATAATTTGCTTTGTCATAAATAGGATATCACAAAAAAATTGCTTTAGTTTAATTCTCCATGACAGACACTATGATGCATTTACACACACACACACACACACACACACACACACACACACACACACACACACACACACTGATATCACAAGGCCAAACAGAACTCTAACCCAAAGTGATTTGTGCTGACAGTGACCTTCTCTTTTCATCTCTTTCATTTCTTTTTTCTCTCCTCAAACATGATGAGTCTGAAATCTTTGACCTCTTTTGCTCTCCTTCTCTCTCTCTCAGTCTATGTCTCACTCTCTTTGTCTCTCTTTTGCTTCCTTTTCCCTGTCTTTGCATTTCACCCTCTCTGATCATTTGTACTGAATTAATCCAACATTCATGCTTCAAATCTACTGCTGTGACGTTTTACAAGCTTTATGCTAAGTGGACAATTACACAGCCTTTATCACTGTGACCTGTTTTATGTTAATGTTGAAGTGCAGACAGTCTTTCAACTGAGGATATGAAGAGTTCCTCATTTGCAAATACATCCCATTTACAAAAATACACCGGATCTATCATGATGCACAGACTCAGTGCCAAACATTAAGTGGGCCTTAACAAGTGAGACCCAGCTGAGAGAGAGCAAGGCCTGGCAGTATCAGACCAAGTCCTGATCAAGCAAGACAGAGACCTGGCCATAGGCCCCTCTGTAATTTTTTGTGAAGATGTGTCCCCCTCACATTTAAAAAATATTCACTTGAGCTCCGCTCCCCCACATTTAACATAAAATATTACTTCACCCAGCATTGTTTCTATTGCTTTGAGAAATAATCCATTCCACTTGAATGATAAGAGAATACTCATACCACTAAAAGTCCACTCCAGGTTTTCCTGGTTACCACCGCATTTAGCATAAACGACAAAGTGAATCGTCAGTTCAGCTCAAAACTGGAGGAGGTAACGTCAGTCCCATTGACATCTCACAATTCACGCCTTATTCTTTTTTTATATGGCCTAAAAATTAGCCCTAGGCCATGCTAAATTACTGCTCAACTAAACAATGAAACAAGGAGGAAGCTACTTTAATTTACTTTAATTAACAGTAGGCTAGTATAGATCTGTATTCTTGGATAATAATAATAATAATAATAATAATTAATAGTTTGAGATATCTGATCCCTCCCAGGAGACAATGGACATTAAGGAGATTCTTTACAAAGAAGCGAAAAGTAAGTCAGAATGTCCCCACAGGACAGTGATTTTCTATGGAAAGTTAATGCAGTTAGCTGGCTAGTTAATGTTATGTGATCCATCAGCTAGCTTAACACTAGCTATCACTTCACCCAAATTCAGTGATGACATCAAATCTGTCATTGAGTTGTTTTTGGCAGTTAAACCGTATTGTAATGCCAAGAATGAGGCCACGTTCACTCTGACTTATTTCAGGTGGCAATAGATAAAAAAAGCTTAATCCATCTCCATTTCTCTTAAAATAGGAGCTTGATACTGAGAGTGAGTCAGAGGCAGGTCAGCATGTAGGCACAGTGGTGAGAGTTCTGTTGCTGAGGTGAGTGATGAAGGGTGCTGGGCAGTTGTGAATGAAATCTAAAATGTAAACTCAAACGAGTATTTATTTTGAGTGCATTCAAGGCTGTTGTGTGAACATCATGAAAGACATTACTGATTTAAAGGCATAATCTACAACATGCTTAAACTGAACTTTATTTTATTTTGGCCAGTTTAAAAATGATAGGCCCATTTAATTTTAGCTTTAATTTCTATGAGCAAAATTGGAAAAATCAGTGTATGAGGAAGGCATAGTGGAAAGGAAAACAATCGGAGAAGGGAGATGAATGTTATTCCAAGTGGATTGTGAAAGGGGGGTAAAAGTTATGAAGTGGTAGAAATTGTGGTGACACCAAGGAAGGAAGGAACCTGTAAACCTATTTTGTTTTAATAATCACGTGCAGGTTGAGAAAACTGACAAAACGTTATTTTTGTGTCACCATTGCTTGGCACAGTGTAGTTTAATGTTATGAACGCTGCACTTTATTATTTTTTTGCTATGAGTAGGCCTATCACTAAATCAGAAAAAAGTCAAATATCCCCCTAAATTCATTGGTGCTGGTTATCAAAATTGCACCTATTCATTGGTCAAGTTATTAATGTTATAAATCTTAAACATGCAGTTGAGTGTCACCATTGCTTGGCACAATAACATGTTGTGTTACAAATAAAACTAAATCAAGAATAAACAAAATACAAGTAAAATGTACCTCTAAAGTTTGTGATAAATTGTGTCACATTAATTTCGTTATCTTAGCCATAGCAGTGAGTTTAAAAACAGGATGATGTATATATGGACTAATTTAAAGAGGAATCTGTCTGTAAAATAGTTATTGAATCAAGTGTTTACTTATGTAGGTAAACGTAGTTGTTTAACATCCTGTTAAAATACACCAGAATGCAGGGAGGACGCCAAAACCCACCCAAAGAACATTACATCCCTGGACCTGGCTGTATGAGAACAAGACCTGCTAGAGCAAGAGCAAGAGCAAGACTAGGCTGAGCAAGTTTGTGACCGGCAGAGCGAGAACAAACCCCAGTCACATTAGAGTGAGTCCTGGCAGGGCAAGACCAAGCAAGACCCACCAAGTGAGGCCCAACCATGTGAGAGTGAGAGCCATCTGAGAGACAGCGAGACCCAGCTGAGAGAGTCAAATCTGCCTGAAAGAGATGTAGTGAGCTGGCAGGGTAAGGGTGAGACCCAACCATGTGAGAGTGAGACAGCTGTGTGAGAGCATAAACCAACTGTGTGAGAGTGAGACCTGACAGAGCAAGAGCGAGACATGGCAGAACGAGAGGGCCAGCCATGTGAGACAAAGAGACACAGCTGTGAGAGAATAAGACCTGCCTGAGAGAGAGCAAGTTGGCAGTGCAAGGGCGAGACCCAGCAGAGTAAGAGCGAGACCCGACTGTGTGAGAGTGAGAGCGAGACCTGGCCATGTGAGAGCGAGATCTGGCAGAGAAAAAGTGAGGCTCAGCAGAAAAAGACCCAAGAGTGAGGCCTAATCTCTCTTATTTATCATGCTCATTGTCTTTTATCAACTCCTACTATGTGTTCAGAGGTTTTCATACTATACGATTTGACGTGATTTGTCTCTGAGAGTTTTGAATGTTTTAAAATATTATATCATCTGTGACAACTCGCAGAGCAGGAAAAGGGGTTTTGCCAACTGGGTGCATGCCAAACTGCAGAGTTGTATCTCTGCTTCTAAAAATTGGTCTGCAAGAGCAAAACTTGGGCAAAAATCATATCTTTAATCACATCAATGTACACCCTGCATAACAGAACATGAGTAAATATAGCATTCAACTGAGTATCAGTAAATTCACCTACATTTAGAGTCAGTTATTCCTTTATAATGTAATTGAACATAATAAGAACCTGTAGAACAATCAGTACGTAGGATATCTTACCTCCACTAACTTAACCAGGATGGAGGAGAAGCTGCATCTGTTTAAGAGCTAAGTTAACCTTATTCTCACCTGTTTTTGACTGTTTTCTTTCATAAGTATTATCTAGTTTCATAGTTATGGTAATATGTCAGTTTTAAAAATGTGTTAGGAACAACCCCTTTGTGGGAGGAGCATGAACAGGACAATTTAAAGTTATTTTGAGTAAAATGTTGCACAATGCACAAAATGTATGGAATAATTACATTTTAATTAAAAAAGTCACTTGATTAGCAATTTTCCCAAAGCTACTAAAGAAGCTCAGAGGTAGGTGGTGCTCATATGCACCACATGTAAGCAGGGCGTGAAGCTTTCATGAGTTTACATTCACTCATGGAAGGTGAGTTGATGTATGCAGAGAGAGCATGGATAGGACAGCTCAACTCAGTAAGGTTTATTATTGTGGATAAAGGAATGGCTCAAGGTACAACACTAAATCTTCTCTAAATCTGCTAAGAGCTCATGCATATGGTAATGCAGGTCTCACCTAATAGTAAATACTGTGTCCTAAATCACATCCACAAGTGAGTGAGACCTTCATTAAGATCTGGGCGAGGTTTGAGCAGGTTGAGAGACATTTTGGTGATTTTGATCCCTCCTCAACACTTAGATTTAGAAGATGAACATGGTTCACTGTTTATGAGTTCAGTTTATGAGTTGTTACAGACATTTCCCTGGTTCTGTGCCAGATAACAGTCTCAAACAGTCAGATGGACAATCAACTGGCTTAAGAGTCGCAAATGGGGTGGCAGTCAGTTCCTCCCCAGCTTGTCCCCAGCTGATGAACAGATGCAACTTTTGACTCTATAGTAGGAACAATCGCAGCACTAGGTAAGGTTGGCAGTTGTATAGGAAACCCATGAGCTGAGGGCCCCAAATAGTTACTGTATGTGTAAATATTAAACTTATACCAGTACACACACACACACACACACACATATATATATATATATATATATATATATATAAAAATGCAGTTTGCAATTATTTTATTTCATTAATGCGTCCAGCATGTGTCTTCATATAAGCTCCCCAGACAAAAACCTTATGTGTTTAAGGTGGTAGTAGCTTCAGACTCCTTTAGATGGCGCTGCTCAAGGATGATCAGACTATATTGCAAAATTGGCAAAAAAGAGTGAATGTATTTGGGTGCCAACACCATAGTGTAAAGTAGCTGAATTTGCAGTTGTGTGGAAGCATACGGTCAGACGGGTCAACCAGCAGTGGTAAAATTCCCAGTCCACAGGAAATTCTCCTCAGAATTGTCAACAGCAATACCTTTTGCATGCGACTCTGCTCTATATGTCAATGGCATGCAGTTTTGTGTGGAGTGTTCTTTCAGAAACTGGTTGTGAAGGACCTATGTTGACTTCTAGAAGCAATTCTTGTGTGGAAGTGAACTGGTTTTCATTCCCAAGTTGCAAAACCCACAGTGATCTATGTCCTTTAGTTTCATCCTTCAGCCACAATTTTGAGAATTTCCTTAAGTCTGGGATTTTTACCCCTGCTGGTAGACCCATTTGACCATACACTTCCATACACCTGCTAACCGATACTAAGCTAAACACAAACAAAACATGTATTAACTTTTCAATTCTAATGACTTGGTTCCTGGGGTTTCCATTACTATGTTCTCTGAAGTCCCCAAATCGACTCTGCTCTATAGGGCTTCCACTACCAAAAATAAACTTCTTAAAAGGCACTGGGACTGTGCAAGAAGTACAAAAATAAAAATGTGGAAGTATGTGTCTGAAACTTGAAAGTACATAGCCTTGCTGTCTAAGCAGGTGTCTCATGACCGACTCATGTTTAACACACATTCAGTAGGTATCAGTACACTGCCAAAACGTCCAGTGTCCTGCTAACTATTAGTGTATCTTCAACAATGGAGCAGCTTTAAAAGCAGTCTTTTATGTTAACACCGGATTTGGACACAACTTCATGCCTCAGAGTACAGCCTGGCAAGGCAGCATTACAGTCTAAATGGGTATTGTTAGAGCCATTTTTTGTGTTTTAAATGGAAATGTACATTGACTATTTAGATTGATACTTTGTTAGCGTTTGTAACAGAACCTTAAGTAAGTTATTAGTTAAGTAATGTAACTGATTAAATGTGATGCAATTTGATTGGCTGCTGAGTTCACTATAAAAGCCTCAGCACAAAAGGAAGACGGGCAGAAGCCTCGAGCCTAGGAGCATCACAGTCTTTTGACCGGCACTGTAATTAATTTAGAGCTCATTAATCCATCCTTTTGTTTTGTATGATTAGCATTTTCAGTAAACATACTAACAAAGAAGAGAAGTTTGGATTCAGGACTCTTTATTTTGTTGCACGTCGCGTGCGAAAGAACTTTAGGCTCAAGGCTAATGAGTTTGCTCCCCACACTCACGGGTATAAAACGCTTATTTAGAGCAGTAATTCTGTTGAATCATGCGATTCCACAGGTGTGTGACGCTCGTACGTGCCGCACGCGAGCAGAACGTGACACGTCACAGAGGTGCTGTGCTTTCTGCTGCGCTGACGCAGGGGGCCAGCAGAGGGCGCTCGAGTCATTCTGCAGTTATTAAATTGACTCTGCTCTGGTTCATGCTCTTCTCTTTTGTCTGAGACCTGAGATATTAATACTTTAATAAAGACCTAATCGTGCATGTCAGCTGTCCGTTGTTTTTATTCCCTGCATTGCTTAGGCAGATATAATAAATATGTACATATTGAAATGGAAATTAATTACAAATAAATAATAAAATAAATCATTCAAACAAGCCAAAAAAATGTGTCAAGATGTTCATTTAATAAATGTAATGTTTGGTCAATATTGTGAATACATATTTTGTCTACGTTTGAATAAACAATAACAGAATAATAATATATAACTACAGTGAAGTGGAGGCTCGTGTCGGTCACATCAAACGCGCCGCGGGATTAGGAGTGCGCGTGACCTTCTCCGGATCTCCTGTTCTGCTGCGCTTTCCAACGCGCGCGAGGTGGTGCTGATGGTGGTGGTGGTGGTGGTGTTGAAGAGAGGACGGGTAAGGGGTGGGATTTGGGGGGAGTTGTGACGTCATTGTGCCCCTCCCTCTCACCCTCCAAAAAGCGAGGTGTCTGCGCTAAGCGCGCGCAGTCGAGTCCGGTTGGAGCGCAAGAAACCGAGACTGACCGGTGCTGCACGAGAGCGTCGCCTTCACCGTCTCCAAACAGAACCTGAACCAGAAAAATCAGAAGAAGAGAGTGAATGATGACCGGTCCGCCGCTCTTAGTCTCGGCGCGCTCTCGGGCGCCCGGCAACCGCTCGGTCCGTTCCAAACGTGTCGTGGAGTCGGAGCCGCGGATCAGCGCGCGGGCAGCACGGTAAAGCCGGAGTGATCTGTGAGGCTCTGCGGGTGGAGATGTCGGTTCCACTGCTGAAGATCGGCGTGGTGCTCAGCACGATGGCCATGATCACCAACTGGATGTCCCAGACTCTGCCCGCGCTCGTCGGGCTCAACAGCACCAGGCTGAGCGCCGCGCAAGGGGGTCACCAAGACCGGAGCACCGGAGTAAGTGACCACCAGCACGTGAGGGGTTCATTATTAATTTTTGACCTATTTATTGTAAGGAGCAACTGAACAGGTGAACATCAGCAGCTGCAGAGCAGAGACACACACCATCAGTGACAGAGCAGAGTGTTTACTTAAGACACACATCACAGCCCTGATTATAGTTTATAGTGTTTATATGTGGTAGTGTTAAGGTAGTGTTTATATAATAGTGTTTGTATGTGATTGTGATGGTGTTTATTGGTGATAGTGTTCATATGTCATAGTGTTCATATGTCATAGTGTTTATATGTGATAGTGTTTATATGTGATAGTGTTTATATGTGATAGTGTTTATGTGATAGTGTTTATATGTGATAGTGTTTATATGTGATAGTGTTTATGTGATAGTGTTTATATGTCATAGTGTTTATATGTCATAGTGTTTATGTGATAGTGTTTATATGTCAGTGTTTATGTGATAGTGTTTATATGTCATAGTGTTTATATGTCATAGTGTTTATGTGATAGTGTTTATATGTCATAGTGTTTATGTGATAGTGTTTATATGTGATAGTGTTCATATGTCATAGTGTTCATATGTCATAGTGTTTATGTGATAGTGTTTATATGTGATAGTGTTTATATGTGATAGTGTTTATATGTGATAGTGTTTATATGTCATAGTGTTTATATGTGATAGTGTTTATATGTGATAGTGTTTATATGTCATAGTGTTTATGTGATAGTGTTTATATGTCATAGTGTTTATGTGATAGTGTTTATATGTGATAGTGTTTAAATATTTTAAATAGTTTATATATAATCTTTTCATTTTCAGCCTTTTTTCTCACTTTGAAACACCTTAGGGACCAATCTCTCTCTCTGTCTCCCCTTCTCTATTTGTCTTTGCTTCTCTCTCGCTCTCTCCCTTTGCCCCCCCTCTGTTTCTCTTCATCTCTCTCTCCCTATTGTTTCATCTCACTCTTTCACTCTCCCCTTCTATGTCTTTCTTTCTCTTTCTCCCCATATCTCTCTAACTCTTTTTTCATCTATCTTTACCTCTGTCATTCTTCTATCTCTACCTCTCTTTCTCTCGCCTATCTTTTGTTAAACGAGAACAAAAAAGACAGAAGGACTCACAGTCCGATATCAGCAATACACTAGAGAGAGCGAGAGAAGGGCAAAGAGAAAGAACATAAAGAGAAAGAAAAACAATCATATGGAGCTGAAGTGGGGGGATGTCACAATGCAGATAGAGGGGAAGAAAATAAGAGTGAAAGGTTAGGAATATAATGAAAAATGTTGGTGCTAGATAAACTCATTTGGATTTTGATCTGGAAAAAAAGTTCTGTTCTAATGTGCAGCAACAGAGCAGGTCCAGAAGATTAGCATTATTACTGCTGATCCTGTACTTAACCCTGACTACGGCCATTACTATGTCCATTTTACTATCAAATATAATTATATAAAGATGTATTTCTCTTTATTATGTAGTGAATTAACCTGAAGTTCTGTTTTTTGATTTGTAACAAATGTTGTGGCTTGTTTTGTTGTGAAAATATATCAAAACTTTTACATTTTAAAATTAGGAGGAATTGTCTGATTTAAATAACTTTTTTAATAGTTATAATGATGATGATGTAAAAGTACTTGTTTAAATAGTTGTTTTATAATTTTAGAGGATTTTCTGTAGTATGTAAATGATGACTTGTGGTGAGAGAATGTCACAGATCAAAAATCCAGACATGGACATTAAAGGGTAAATAAATCACAGTGTTTTGTCATCAGCCATGTTCATTCTTTTATATAGGTCAAAATGTTAAAATGGGCATTCTACTGGTCAGTGTATTAGAGACTCTTTGACCTAGGAAGTCTAGGAAGCAGGTGATTTGGTTGGTAGAGCGGTGGGTGATGTGTGAAGAGGTGTGGTCTGAGCAGATGTGAAAACTGTATTTTTAGGGGTCATTTCTGGTCATTAAATGACTACAGATATGAGACACTTGTAGTTTTGCATTATTTTTGATAGTGTGATCATTTTGTTGATGTTCTTAGCTTGATATAAGTAAATGACTTCTGTTCTGTATTGCCACAAAAAATTCAAAAAGCAGTCCAGTATTAAACACACATGATCACAGGTTGAATGGGCAGGGGTAAACTGACTGAATGGGGGGACTAAACTGCTGTAGGCTGAATTAGTGGAGTTAAACTGCTGTATGTTGAGTGGGTGGGACTTAGCTGCTGTAGACTGAATGGGTGGAGCTAAACTGCAGTAGGCTGAATTAGTGGAACTTATCTGCTGTAGGTTGAATGGGTGGAGATAAACTGCTGTAGGCTGAATGGGTTGGACTAATCTGCTGTGGGCTGAATGGGCGTGGCTAAACTGATCAGAGATCTAGATGTGATTGTGAAACTCAAACATTGCTGAATTCCATCACATGATATACTGAAAACATGTTTCTAGTTGATGCTAAACATACTTATGAATCCACACTAAGCATAATGATTTGCCATGTCATGTTGGAGATTTTTAATCAACGGAATGAGAGAAAGAAATTAGACATGTGGTTTAACCTTTAAACAAAGTACCTTCAGGATTAAACCAAGATTAATGTCCTGTTCCTTCTTCCTCCAATGGAACAACTGCAGCTTGATCTTTTCATCAAAATGGCTGCAAGATGGAGCTCTGTGCGTGAGAGTGTGTGAATTAATTGTATTTTTAAGGTCATTTCTGGATACAGGTTGGTCATTTGGGTGATTTGGTTACTAAGCCTTTAAGGCTGATTTAGGTAAATGACCTCTGATTAGCTGCCCTGTATTGCCACATTAAACTGCTGTAGACTGAATGGGTGGGGCTAAATTGCTGTAGATTGATTGGGTGGGGCTAAGCTGCTGTAGACTAAATGAAGGGGGGGCAATCTGCTTTGTTTTTTTAAATGTCATGGATAAAGAGTGAAACAGACGGTCGTTCAGAAGGAAATATTCTGATACTGCACCATCTTCAAGTGAAGTGGTCACAATATCTCTGACTGGAACACTAAAACAAAGGCAATACAGCAATGAGAACCTAGAGCTCTCAGCTTTGGAAACAGAACATGAGCAGCTCTGTACAGAGCTCAGAGACCTCATCGAATTAAGCATTGAAGCCAAAACTTATGAGAATGGGGTCGATTAAATAGTCTTGTGGGCTGTGTGTTGTTTTGAGGTGGGTTAAATGAGCTGTAATCCGCAGAAGGTTTAGACTTAAATGATAAATTACTATTGACATGACAATTTAGTCTTCAGCTCTGCCATATTGGAATTAGTTTTAACTGAATTGTTGTCACATTTTTATCAAACTCATTATGTGTTATTGCGCTATACATATCATACAATATCAAAAAACACATCAATCAATCTTTAAGAGGTTACTGAACAACTGAGCACAGTTTGACACAGCGTTATGCTAACTGGTGTACATAATGTCCATTACTTGTTAGCTCCATCATTAGCCTCTCTAATCTAAATGGCTAAACAATATGCAAACAAAAACTGATTACTTTTGGAGTAAAAATGACTCATGTACCTCTCCCTCTCTTTCTCCCTCTCTCTTGCCCTCTCTCAGGTCTTACCAGCTGGTCCGGATGAGTCGTGGCAGGTGTACAGTTCTGCTCAGGACAGTGAGGGCAGGTGTGTGTGTACAGTTGTCGCTCCTCAACAGAGCATGTGCTCCAGAGATGCTCGCACCAAGCAGCTACGGCAGCTGTTGGAGAAGGTAACCATAGCAGCCGCCTCCGTACCACTGCCATGTGTGATCTTTCACCCAGTAACCCTGTTCCAGAGAGATAAATTATTATATAGTCTGTATTTACATGTAACCACTCTCTAGAGTCTAGAGTGATGAGAAGTACAATATTATTCTTCCTACAGTGTCTTCAAGTCATAGTAAATTATACAGAAATGTACAAACACATTACATCAAACACAATTTATATATATATACATACATACACACACACACACACACACACACACACACAATATTACTTAAAAAATCATCAGATTTTCAGTATTAAAAGAGAAGACAAAGTACTTACTATGTACTAAAAGTAGACAAAGAGAACCCAGTTAAACAAATGACAGAAAAATATACTTCTAAGCAACTGAAGGTCTCTCTCACATTGACACACTGAACAACAATGGTGTGCATGGCAGGGTTGCAAGGAGAAAGATACTGCTCTCTAAAAAGAACATTGCTGCTCATCTGTCGTTTGCTAAAGATCACGTGGACAAGCCAGAAGGCTAGAATGGAAGAATGTTTTGTGGACAGATGAGACCAAAATAGAATATTTTGGTTTAAATGAAAAGACTTACATTTGGAGAAAGCACTGCATTTCAGCATAAAACCTTATCTCATCTGTGAAATATGGTGGTGGTTGTATCATAGTTTGGGCCTGTTTTGCTGCATCTGGACCAGGATGGCTTGCCATCATTGATGGAATAATGAATTGTGAATTATAGCAGATAATTCTAAAAAAAATGTCAGGACATCTGTCCATGACCAAGACAATGACCCTAAGCACACAAGTTGTTCTACCAAAGAATGGCTAAAGAACAATTACCAGAAATGTTTAGTTGCAGTTATTGCTGCACAGGGGCGTCACACCAAATGCTCAAAGCAAAGGTTCACACACTTTTGCGTCTCACAAATATGTCAAATTGGATCATTTTCCTCAATAAATAAATGACCAAGTATAATATTTTTGTCTCATTTGTTTAACTGGGTTCTCTTTGTCAACTTTTAGGACAAATCTGATCATTTTAACATATTTATATTCATATAAAGTATCTAAATAAACATATACAGCTTTCCATATCTACAATATCACACACACATACACTAACACACTCACATATACCTACAGAACTAATGAGATCCCCCAGGATGACATCAGCCTTGGCCATAACAAACACAATCTGAGAGAGAGAGAGAGACAGAGAGAAAGAATGAGACAGAGACTTGCCCATTATTGTACAAAACTGCCATTTCAAACCATAAGTTTCTTGGAAACTATTATTTGTATTCGTATTTGTTGTATTTTGTGTAATATTAGTAGTAGTAGATGTCATGTGAGCAGTAGTAGTAGTAGTGTTAGGCACAGTTCTTAATTATTTTTAAAATTACACTGAAGGTAAAAGTCAGCATACTAAACCAAAGAACCTAAAACAGCAAAAAAACACACTCTTTGTGTGTGTGTGTGTATGTGTGTGTGTGTGTGTGTGTATGCAGGTGCAGAATATGACCCAATCGATCCATGTGCTGGACCAGCGGACACAGAGAGATCTACAGTATGTGGAGAAAATGGAGATCCAGCTCAGAGGACTGGAGACCAAATTCAGACAAGTGGAGGAGAACCACAAACAGAACCTTGCCAAGCAATACAAGGTACCTACACACACACACAGACATACACACACACACACACGGGCTTGACCGATATCAACATTTAAGTGATACTTAAAAACATTTTACAAAGTAAAGTCAAATGTAAAAAGCTGTAAACATTGGTTTTAATATTTGTCATTGTTTCCCACTAAAAGTAGTTCCAGCAGTTTATGCTCAGTGGAGTGATACAATGATAACAATCATGCTCAGTGAAAATAACAGCTATTTTCATTTAAATTCATATATTTAAATTTAAATTCATTTAAATTAGTTTAATTTAAAACATTTAATATAAATTATATTTAAATATACTTCATATAAAGGATATTTATAAAACATCTCTTTTAAGTCTGTACTGGCTATTGTATAACTTTGTAAGTGTCAAAGATCTAAATTGGACATGTCTTAAATAATATACATTTCAATATAAGCAGTCCTGCAGCAGAGCATTCCAGAATTGATCATGCTAATAATTGGGTAGAATGTTAGGTTGATGATTTTTTTAAATATTATTTTAGCATAGAACATGTTCTAAATGTATTAGTTTGGCCTGTAAGTTTCAAATCTGCACATTTTACAGTGCTTTTTTCAATTTCATCAGTTGAGGTATCGGTCAGGCCCTAGAGCTCATACTGGGCAATGGCATACGCTACTTTCATGAAAACATCTTCACACACTGTAGAAATCCAAAAATATCATCATACCCAGGGACTTTAGAAACACTGAGGTTAATCTATCATTCTCTGAAGGCCATGACAGATCATTTCCGCCAGTCTTACTGTGATTAAATATTAACTGAGTGGGGTTTGCTGGACTGCACTCTTAGCAGCAAGTAGACAGGGACAGAATTGTGAGCTGGACTCTTGCCCAGCCTCACACATTTTTTTGTTTTCTGGACATCAGAATTTGGACATGCTCTCTTCCCTGGGGGTGAAATTCATTCTCCTGAACTGGAACACAACCAGAGTATTACATTGCTCTGTTATTTGTCAGAATCCCAATGACTACTACACTAGTCTCAGCTTATCTGTTAAACATTAGCTAAATCCATTTAAATGATTGTTGTCCCAGTTTCTTGGCAGTGACAGAATTAGGATGTACCCTTATTTTGAAGGTAGCACATGATATGGAACACATCTAGAAACAGTACAGTGATACTCTGGTGCCGTTATATGTCAGAACAGTGAACAAAACTGCAAAGATGGAACTGAACTAACACCCTGTTGTGATTAGATTTTACTCAGGATGCCTGAAACTATAGTGACTTTCTAGTGTGCAGTATTTTCTATTAACCAGGACACCAGGAGGGTCTCTGGTGGATATGAACACTAGGGCCACCAACTAAAGCAATTAGCATTGGTCAGATATTGTTTTTTTTAGTTAAATTGTTATTTTATTAAACCTGGATTACCTGGTTTTATATTCACTCTAGATATACAATATAATAAATTTCTACAAACATGTATTAAAAAAAATTTAATATTTTTTTCAGATTTAAATTCTTCACCACTCTTGTTTTTTGTTCTGCCTCTGATGCAGGATCCGGTAAACTTTTCTTTTTCCTCTTGGTGTCAGTATGATTTGCTATTCTTTATTCATGCGGTAGAAATAAAGAATAGAGCGCCCCCCCCCCCACTGTAGGAAATGGCAGAGCACTGTAGACTCACTGTAGAAGTGGAAAAGACTTGAATGTCACTCAGTTTATGACACTTTTTGTCCTGGTCTCCCAATGTCCTGTCCTTTTAGCCCAGCTAATCAAAACCCACTGACCTATATGTCAAACACTTCCTGTTCAGGCATGATTAGCACACAAACACATTCACACATTTAGCACTCATATGTATATTATGGTACTTTTACTGTACTTTAACATTTTATGCACTTTGTACATTGAAATCTTAAAGGATCAGCTCTGCTAAAAATGCTAATGTTGTTAATAATGAGCAAAAACTGCCACCACGTCGATATTAGCAAAATGCTAATAGATGTTCATTTCCAAGTGGAATACTCATCACAGACTGTAAACAGCATTAGCATTTTTGACTGAGCAAGTCCTTTAAGACATGCTAAGACTCACTTAGCACTGCATGCATGCATGCTAACTCAAAAACTCCAACACAAATGTAAATTTGTAATTTAATGTGCATTTAACCTAAGTTTGCTCAAAGGAATGTGTGTTGGTTGGTGTGTATGTGTGAAGTGTGTGTGCGGGTGTGTATTAGCTAGGTTAGCGAGCTAGCTTCTTGTACTCAGTTTGTTGTTTCTTGCTTGCAGGGCTAACTATAAAGACAATATAGGAGAGCCTGAGGCCAGAAGAGGCAGGTCAAACCCACGATTGGCTGAAGTGGGCGTCAGTCACACCGTTTATGTCCCAGTTGTTGTATTCTATTATACACCATTAAACTGTAAGATAATCCCTTCCCCTTCCTTATCGAACCACCAATCAGATCCCTCCCTGCATGCGCCTCCAAATCCTTCATTAGGTTTCATTTACATACTCTGATCAGTACTATTAGTAGTATTTTATTTGTAGTGATATTGCTATTATCATAATTACGATGATTCCTAGTTGCTAACTGCTTACGTTGTTTATTTTGTCTTTCTGCAATATTTAGTTTTTGGAAATAAATCTTAACGATAATGGAATAGAGTTGCAAACCACGTTTGTTGTGTGTAACATGTCAAATGAGCATGTTTCGCCTTTGCTGTTGAATCCATGAAAATCAATAAAGTGATTTCCCAATTGTTCATCATGGTCAGAGCGTTTATTTTTTGCCGATAGAGTTTTAAACCATAGCTTGGCTTCTGGTCTCTCAATGGCTCTCCTATACACAAATACACACTTTTACATAAACACACACACACACACATATGCATTTTTTTTTACATCTACTGACTTTAAAACTTACATACATATAATGGGGCTGCACATTTCTGGTTTTAATATCTAAACACAGTATGTAGGGTATATAAGTAACATCCCTGTTGGTGAAAGGGTTAGCACTAAGTGTGAATACAGTGAAAAAAGTTGATGTATGATTGACTGTACAAAAAGATTCAATAATAATTTAGAGCTAACTTTATACAGAGAGTAATGCTAAAGTAAAGAAGCGGAAACAGACACCTGACTTATCTACAGATATCCAAGCCTTCACTGGAGGCTCATTCATTCTCTGACAACCATTTATATGCACAAATACAGCTAAAATGTCGCTGACTGGCAGTGTGAATGAACCAAGCAGGTCTAGCTAGCTCAGTTTTCCAAATAAAATTATTAAATACAGAAATTTGTCCAAACCTGTCTACAACCAGAATATGATTATGTCCTCATTACTGCAGTTTCATCAACAAATCCAGTGTTGAAGTACAACCAAGAGTCAAGACTTTTATATGTCTTCAGGCTTGGCTTTTATGGCACTGAAATCAGGTAAATATAAATTTAAGGAAGCTGATTTCTGGACATGTCCATGGACCAATGGTTCTTTGGTCATTTGGGTGGATCACTCTCAAGTTCACCTGCCTTATATGTTAAGAAATCTTTATTCTCAGTGTCACAATTTCCCTAAATAAACACAGTCAATCAATACAAAGATACTAATAAACAAATCAGTTCTTTAGTCAATCACGTGGGGGCTGGGGGAGCGGGAGAGGGTGATGAAACATTTTTCAAAATAATTTTGTACATTATTGGAATTTAATATATTGTTACATGATATATTATCATTTTGGTTATATTATGTAGGCATATCCTCATTACAATATTTAGCATCATAACCATAATGAGGTATGTTGTCCATATTGTGCAGCCCTAGCTTAGTATAGTATTGAAGTAAGGGTATGGGTAGCATTTTAATTAGTTAGCCTATTATAGATACTTTGTTAGGTACTTTATTGTCATTAAGTACATTGAACTTGATTCAGAATCTTGAGACTCAACTGCAATTTCTCAGCTTTGGTTCATCATGAAATCAAATTTAGCTTTTCCACTTCCATTAGATGTAATCAATCAGTTCAGACATGTTTAAAGTCATTTATTTTAGAAGTGGTGCTATAAGCATTGCTAACAGACACTTGAACTCAATAGTTAACTAATAGCTCAGTTATTTTTTTTAAATACATTTTCAAAATATATCTGAAGCCACTCAGACCTTATCCAGATCTTAATGAAGGTCTGACAGACAAGTGGATGTGGTTTAGGACACAATATGGTTTAATGTGAGATATAAAATTGAATAAAACCTCTGCTACAGGTACTTCAGACAGCAGAAGGGGTGGTAGAAGACTTGTCTTGGATCAGATGTCTCTGTATATTTAATCACTAAAACTTCTTGCTCCTGAAGTGGGCTTGTGGAGGTTGAGAGATATTTTGATGATGTATTTGTACAGAAATTACTGTTCTGTTTAGGTAACTATTGATTTCTACTCTTTATTATTAACGTTAGCCTTGCAGCTCCAGCTCTACTAATAAATCTAAATTTGGACTCCAGAGATGTCTTGGCTGACCAACTGCATCTTGAATAAGTGTGAAGCATCATCTATAGAGGTTCCAAATAAAGTGGAACCAGATGTATTCCTTCATTTACACAGATGATGATGGTGATGAAGATGTCTAAATACAATTTCATGCTGTGACTATAGTAGGGCCCAAAGAAGATGCATTGTTTTGTCAATATTTAAGTTTATATTTATGGATATGGATAACAAATACTAATATTTATAAGAAGCTGATTTTATATAACAAACAGATACATCAGACTTTATTATTTCTGTGGATTTTAATAGCTTAATGACCTAATTGCAGACCCTTCATGATCTCCACTTATTCACAGGAAAATAGTGTTGAAAATAATTTTTCTATGATTTTCTAAAGGAAAATAATGTTAACTCTGAATGTCATGAAGAGAACATCCTGAACTGTTGAACATGTGGATTGTCTGTTGTGCTTTGGGGTTGTGCATTAATTCAAAGGTACACAGAAAATTACCTGTAAAGATAGAAAACTACTAAAGAACAACAAATTATGGAAGCCCCACAGTTAGAGAAAATATACAGATAATTTA